>VDFB02041013.1:0-11650 GCA_007258455.2 Sequoia sempervirens
CCCAACATTTGAAAAAGTAATAGAGAATGGGCTCAAAATCAAAGAATCCCTAGTCAAATGAGGAGTTATTAAGCACTATAGTGAAACATCCAACAATGCAAATCACTATGGAAACAACGGCAAGCCAAAATTTTGGTAGAAAAATAGAAATACTAGAAGCAATGAACCTACAACTAACAATATAAAACCATTATTCAATTTGACATCATCAACTGTCAAAACAAATCAAAATGAAAACCAAAACAACAATCAGAGCACTACTCAAAATAATAACACCAACAATGGAGAATCTCGACCATCATACCAAAGACAATCCAATCGACGAAAATTCACCCCATTAGGAAAAACGTTGGAATCAACAATGAGAGAACTCATTGCAAACAAACTTATTACTTTACTAGAAGCTCGAAATTGGGACCCAAAGGTAAAACCATCCTGGTGGAACAATGCAGATTATTATAATTTCCATAAGAATAAAGGATAGAAAACAAATGACTATATGCAACTAAAACACCTAATACAAGACTTGATCGAAGCCAAGAAGGTTTTTTTCAAAGGGTATTAGACAAACAATGATCACACTGCATTTACCAATCCATTACCCAACTATGAAAAAGGAGAGTCTTCTTCTAGTGGTAAGGGAAAAATTATAAACTATGTCTATGACACCATGATTCTTTGCCTTTCCGAGGTAGAGAAAAATGACATTGATAATCAAAGAGATGACACAAACATCAATGACATTGAATCTTTGAACATAATGTCAAGTGCAAACACATTTGATAATCAAATCAATCTCCTAAAAGTTAGGGAAACACAAGACCATCCACAAGTCAATATAAGGACAAGGGGGAAGTCCAGAGTAATACTAAAAGGAATTTCTTCCAAAAAAAATACTCCCCCATCACATCAATACAATATCGTGGACCAATTACAAAAGATACCCACAAAATTATCCATTCTAGAACTTCTCAAAATGTCACCATTACATAAATAAGTTTTGGAGCAGGCTCTGGTAGCTACAAGGGTCCCTAATAATTTGGATGTTTTTCAATTCCAAGCCATGGTGGGACATCTCACCACACCTCATTGTTTGTCGTTCTCTGAACAAGATGATGTATCTTTAAATCATCCCCACAATGCAGCCTTGCATATAGAATTTTTGATCCATAAACACCATGTCAAGCGTGTTCTAATAGATGGAGGAGCTGGTTTAAATATTTGTACCTTGAAACTGATTCATGCACTAGGCTATTCTAACAATGCCATTGACACCAGGAGAAAAATAACAATAAAGGAATATGATGAAGAGGAAAGGTCTTCCAAAGGGATTATTATACTTCCAATTCAGGTAGGGCCGATTGTCAAAAAAATTGTTTGTCAAGTGTTAGACAAGGATCTAACATACAACATACTATTGGGTCGTCCATGGATCCATGACATGAAAGTGGTACCTTTAACATACCATCAATGTCTGAAATTTCCAATAAACGGATAGGAGGTCACCATATCAACTGACAACAATAATCCATAGACTTACAACATGTTGAAAGCAACTCAAGACACTCTAGTACCTCATAATAGAGAATTCAACACTTCCACTTCATCCACTATTGACAGCCAACCCAATTTCATATCTAAATGGGTTGAGAAGAAGAATTTAGAGAAAGAAACAACTATTGTGGACACATCAAACACTGAAGGTCCTATGAATGAATTATCACAACAACTTTCAGAAAAGGTTCAGATAAAGGAAAAAGGCTTAGGAGAATATTCTCTTGAGAAATCTTTGTGCCTATCATAGTTGCTACCGTCACCAAAAACATATGGACATCCCATATTAAATGCTCCAAGTTCATCGTAACCCATCAAAGCTCTAAATGAAAGTTTTATAAAAGAAGGTACACTCGAAGATGAGTCAGAAGACAAAGCCATTCTCAATTGGCTATACAAAGACAAGAAAGCGTCAACATCAGCGAATGTCAGCATCAAAATAGATCAGTATGGAAAAGGGAAAGCCATTTTAGAGAAAATGGGTTATGAAGGTCAAGGACCAATTGGAAAGAGAAAGGACGGTATTATTGAACCCATTCAACCTCTAACATTACATCCTAAAGACAAAATAGGATTAGGCTACATAACTGAACAAAAAGAGGAAGAAACCCAAAAAGTAGTAGAAATGATACTACAAATGAGAGATGGCTCTGAAACAGACTCCAAAAAATATGAATGGGATCATCTATCTACTACATCCTATACTGACAAAGAGATTGATGTTATCCAAGTATATACACCCTTACAAGAGGAGCGACAAAGTTTAGGAAATAGAAAATTTGTTATGGGATCAACAAATATTGATGACTCAAGTGAGAATGATCAGACATCAAGTGAGTCAGAAGACTTGGAGGTGAGTATTGTCATAGACCTCAAACTTCCTACCAATAAATTTTACCACCTAGCTATCATGACACTTACAACATTTGACCTTATTCAATCTAATGACTTGTTACCTTTAATGCACCCCAAACTTATCTTATACCAGTCTTTTCAAACAATGATGCCATCATAAATTATCTTTGTAGTGACGAAACTGATACAAGTACTATCCATAACACTCATATCGATGCTTTTCAATAGGAGGGTGCCAAATATTTCAGTTGCAAAAATGATAACAGGAAAAATAAATCTAATGGTGAAAACCTCTTTGAGGCAGCATTAGACTTTGAAAAGAGAAAAATAAAGAACGTATCCAACAGTGAAAACCTTTCTCAGGTGCTGAAGGATGGAATATTTGACACTCTCCTAGAGCATTACCATGATAGATCATCGGTACTAGTAGATCTGACACAGTCTATAAATCTAGGAACAACTAAAAAGGAAAAGATCTTACATCTAGCAGCATCCATGACATAACAGGAGAAGCCTGCATTCACCAGATTCTTTGAGCAACAACACATAAATTTTGCATGGTCTTATTCTGAAATGTTAGGATTGGATCCACAACTCCTAATGCATCATCTATCACTACCAAAGGGAATCAAACCGGTCAAACAAAAATTGAGAAAGATGCATCCCCACATCGCCCTTATGGTTAAAGTTGAGTTGAAGAAATTATTGGATGTAGGTTTTATCAAGTCCATAGATTATGCAGAATGGATCTCAAACATTGTGCCAGTATCCAAAACTAATAATAGCATCAGAATATGCATGGATTTCATGGATTTAAACAAGGCATGCCCAAAGGATGATTTTCCTTTGCCTAGCATTGACATAATTGTTGATCTAACAGCAGGACATGCCATGTTATCTATAATGGATGGCTTCTCAGTATATAATCAAATAAAGATAGCACCTGGAGATCAAGTAAAGATGGCATTCACTTGCCCTTGGGGTACATTTTGCTAGAATTGCATGCCCTTCAGATTGAAAAATGTAGTTGCGACATATCAGTAGGCAATGACCACAATTTTCCATGAAATGATGCATACTTTCATGGAAGATTATGTGGATGACATCTTAGAAAAATCACACACTAGGGAAGGATATCTGGAAATACTTGATAAAATCTTCACTAGACTGGAAAAATTCAATGTAAGGTTGAACCCGAAGAAATGTGTCTTCGGGGTGACATCAGCAAAACTTCTTGGTTACATAGTGTCAGAAAAAGGTATTGAAGTGGATCCAACTAAGGTTAAAGAAATAATGGAGATGTCGCCGCCTAAAAGTATCAGTCAATTATGGTCCCTACAAGGCAAGTTACAATCCATCAAGAGATTTATCTCCTAGTTACCAAATAAGAGTCGCCCATTTAATCATCTACTTCATAAAAATGTTTCATTCAAATGGGATCATAACTGTGAAACAACTTTTAGTCAGATAAAGTAGTATTTGGTGTCACCTCCAATACTCATGCCTGACATATCTTTAGGAGCTCTATTAGCATAGGAGGATTCTGAAGAAAAAGAACAAGCAGTTTACTACATCAATAGGACTCTCAACAGATATGAAATAAACTATAAATTCATAGAAAATGGTTGTTTGGCAGTGGTATTTGCAACCCAATAGTTGCGACACTACATGTTGACTCATACAGTCAGGCTCATAGCAAAAATAGACCCATTGAAATACCTATTTGGTAAAGCTGCTCTAACTAGGAGACTTGCAAAATGGGCCATCATCTTAAGCGAGTTTGACATCCAATATATCGACAGGAGAACCATCAAAGGACAAGTAATAGTGGATCAACTAGCTGAAGCTCCATTATAGGATCATCATCCAATGAACATTGAATTTCCAGATGCTGACATCCTAAATATTACAACACAACAATGGAGGCTTTATTTTGATGGATCATATACACAAAGAGGAGTTGGTGTGGGAATTCTATTTGTCACACCTCAAGGACACACCATTCCAAGATCCTATAGGTTAATGTTTCCATGTACAAACAATATAGCTGAGTATGAAGCATTGATTATCAGCATCAAAGTGGCTATTGAATGGAAAATCACAAAAATACAAGTGTATGGGGACTCACAACTTGTCATCTATCAAGTAAATGATGAGTATCAAACAAAGGACAAGAAGCTCATGCCTTATAAGCAAATGATAGATGATCTTAAAAAGTACTTCATGGATATCAAGTTCGAGCAAATACCAAGGGTAGAAAACAAAGCTGCAGATGCCATGGCGACAATTGCCTCCCTTTTGTAATTATCAGAAAAGAAAGATCGATATGAGTTTATGGTTGAACAAGTATCTAATCCTGCATACGATAATCCTGATTCACAGACCATATGCCAAATAACTAACACTCAACCTTCACAATATGGAGAGATCTATACTTACCTCAAAGATAAAATTCTTCCTCTTGATCTCTCTAGAAACCAAAAGCGTAACTTTATCCATCAATCTATGCGACATACATTAATCGCTGACATCCTTTACCGTCGAGGTCTAGATGGTACTCTTCTCCAGTGTTTGGAGCACCATGAATCTAAAACATCCTTACGAGAGTTCAATGAAGGTATTTGTGGGACCCATTCAAGTGGGCTAACCCTAGCTAAGAAACTCCTCCATTTAGGGTATTACTAGCTGAACATGGAGAGGGAAGCCTATCAATATGTTAAAAAGTGTCAAAAATTCCAGATTCATGGTAATCTAATTCATTCATCACCACAAGAGTTACAACCTTTCACATCCACATGGCCCTTTTTTCAATAGGGACTAGACCTAGTAGGGAAAATAAATCCTTCTTCGTCTAATGGGCACAAGTTCATCATCACAACAATTGAGTATTTCACAAAATGGATAGAAGCAGTTCCTTTGAAAACTATCATTGGAAAAAAAATTTCAGCTTTCATACTCAACTACCTCATATGTCGGTATGGGGTACCTCAATCCATTATCACAGAAAATGGTTGGCCTTTTAAAAAATAGGACATCCAAGAATTATGTGAACAATTCCATATTCAACACCGTACTATCCACAAGGAAATGGCCAAGCAGAAGCCTCAAACAAGACAATCCTAAAAACACTAAAAAAGACTATAAAAAATGTTGGACATGATTGGCATATTCAATTAAATCCTGCACTATGGGCCTACAAAACCAGCATCAGAACACCAACAGGAGCTACACCATATGCCTTGGTGTATGGATCAGAGGCCATTCTACCAATTTTGGTAGAAATACCATCACTCTATGTTTCACTAAAGAGTATAATAGCAGATGAGGATTACAGAGTCTCTAGGCTACAGGAACTGGAACTATTGGATGAACATCATCAGCAAGTAGTTAATCATTTGAAGGCCTACCAGCAACGAATGTCATGGAGTTACAATCACAGGGTAAAACCTAGAATCTTTCAAGTGGAAGATTTGGTCCTAAAGGAAAACCCTAGGAATCAACAGGATAGAGAAAAGAAAGGGAAGTTTGAACCTAACTGGCTAGGTCCCTTTGTAATCACATCAGTGTATGGATCAGGAGCATATCAATTATCAACACCTAAGGGCGATCTGTTTGATGAACCTATCAATAGTATCCATCTCAGAAAGTTCTATACCTGAATCACTTAGTGCATAAATTAAGTTTCAAAAAATGGTTACCTTGATGAAAACCTAGCAAACAGGCATCCTAGTGATAGAAAAATAAAAATAAAAATAAAAAATAAAAATAAAAAAGTAAAAAGTAAAATGTAAAAAATCAAAAAAAATAAAAAAAAAACAAAAAAATCAAAAAGAATGAAGTGCAATAAAAACATATGGTGAAAACTTGGTAACAAGCACTATTTGTGATTCAAATCAGCTCTCCCATCTATTTGGATAAATTTCATGGTCATTACTTCCACCATCATTTTACATCAATTATCCTATCATATCACATGATCATGTCTCACCCTAGCTTGGGGGAAACATCTAAAAATCATTGGGGGCAACATAAACTTGAGCTTAATCAAATGGAAAAACAATAGTTAGACAAAAACAACAATCGAAGCACAAACCAACATGGAATATCAATCACCACCGAAAATACATCAAACATCCATATCACAATAGAACAACCAAAAACAAGTCAAAAATTCAGTCTCAAAAATCCAAAAATATGAGTCTGTGTCAGTCAAACTACGTGGTCTCTATGTGTATAACATAGGCAAGGCTAATATTTGATCAGCCCTTGAGGCCCCTAGGATAGGTCTTTAGGTTAGTTTGATCCAAAATCTCGAAAACACAAAAACATCATAAAATCAGGATGGATGATCTAATCTGAATAATGATTGAAATACTTTAAGAAAAATTTGGATAAGTTGTACTTTGATCATTGTTATCATTTCTTTGGAGCAACTCAATGATGTATTGAACTAGAGAAGTTGGGAAAAAGAATGGTATTTTTTATCTGTTGTCTATGAATTAATCATAATTACTATGTGAATCGTTGCAGGAAATGTTCTACAAAGTATCATGGATGACATTCCAATTCACATAGGAAAATGGTTAATTCTTGTTTGTTTATGCAAAATCTCGAGTCATCTCAGTTTAAATTACTTGTGCATGTTAGCTTACAATGCTCCAAATCATGAAAGTGAAAAATTTTCAGTCATGCGTTATTTACAGGCTGCCACCATTGATGCTTGGCACTCACTTTCCAACTGCATTTCAAAGCTTGCTCTAATGAAATACAAGCACAAGAAGTACTAATAAAGAAAAATGCACTATATTTAACATATAGATTTTACATAGTAAAATAGATGCATTCCCTAATGAGTATTTACACATCATGAGAGTATTTATTTACAAAGATTGAGCTGCAGATCATTGTTAAATAGTTATAATTTTCTCATAATGGTAGGTATACTTGACATTAACAAAGAAACATCATCATGATCCATATAGTTGCATCATCATATTCATTTACATATATTAAAAACTTTACATCGTCATTTCATCATTCATACATTTCAATCAAATCATTTTGCATTCTCATCATATCATGAACGAAAATATCAACAAACATATATCTCTATCATTCCATTTTCACAAACATACATCATCATCATATCTCATTAAATCCATCCATTTATTATATCACATATCACACATTCATATAAAATCCATCCATTTTATCATAAAGTCCATCAAATTTATTGCATCATATATCATTCAACATTTTCATCCATTTTATTACATCATATGTTTGCATTTACATCACATATATTATATCATTTAAACACATCATATCCATAATCATGAATCCATATACATCATGTATCCATATAACATGCATCCATACATTACTATTATGTGCATCATAGATAAAACATCATATCAAAGCATACCATCATAACAATAAAACCATCACATAGCATATAGAACATAGAAGAAAATGCATCCATCAGAGAATCATATAGAACACATAATAGACCGAAGAATCCATTGCATCTCATATATATCAAAATCACAATTTCAAGTATACAATGATGTCTAAAATGAAGAGAGATATAACATCAAAAATGGTTGAATATCAAAATAATTGAAGTGTACATCACATCTCAAATGTAATACGGACAACAATCATGTGTTGTTGGCTCTAGACGGTGTAGGCATCATAGGATCAGGACCCCTACCACCAAAGGAACCAGGATCCCTGGGATCTCTATGTAGAGGTTGTGTAACACCCACACTGACAGTCCTGGAACATGACCTGGCAGAACGAGACCGTGCATAGCTAACTCTCTGCTCAGAAGGAACTGTGTCATAATATCTCGCTCTATAAAACTCAATCTCCTCGCCAATACGAGCAACCTCTCACATATAATCTTCGAGGGAGGTACCATCTACCAATCTTTGTAATCTCTCAGTAGAAGCCTGAGCACCCTTTACTGCAAACCTGGCCGCATCCCTCTCAATTATCAAAGAAGTAATTTGAGCCTGGGCTGCCCCTACAGTCTTCCTAACTGCATCCCTCTCGGCTATCAATGTTGCAATCTGTGACTAAGTTGTGGATAACTGAGCTTGCACTGATGCTAGAGCCTTTGCATGCAACTGGGCCTATGCCTGCATCTGAGCCTAGGTCTACTCTACTAAACCCTGCATCTACACAAGCTGCTCCTGAGTAGTCTCTAACTGAACCTGAAGATCTGCTATCTACAGCTGCTCTAAAACACCTCCCACTGCCTGCCTCTTATGAGGCATAGTCTCATCTGGAAAATCTAAAACAGCATCTGACCCACCTACAACCTCTCCACTATCAAATCTATCATCCCCACTGCTCTCATCTCCGCTACTCTCAACACCAACATCCTCCTCAACACCAACATCCTCCTCAAAATTGACATCTACCTCACCAACCACACCAACATCCTCTGCCTCAACCTCTCCAACATCCTCTCTCCTTTGTCTCCGACCATGCGCAATGGGAACATCCTCCTCTGCAGGTAATGGGGCAAGCTCATATAGAATGGTAAGGTGTGGAAATGGATGCAAAGCGAAAAACTCAGCAGTCTCCTATAACTAGAGGCTTGACAATGCCTGGCCGAATTTCCCACTCAAATGGTTGTAAAGCTTAATACTCCTGAATAGCAGTAGCATACGACAAACAAGGCCCCCAATCTGTAGTATCTGACTGATGACGAGCGTAATGAGCAACACCCTGGGGCATACTCTATACCATCCCATACTGTCTGTACACCTGTCTGATCAAGAATCTCTCTAGTACCTGACGAGCACGACCAATCAAGATCATTGACTAACAAAGCAATGGTAGTTGACTATCATCATCATCTGAATGATCACAATCTAGGTAGGCATGCCATGTCACAGACTCTATGTCATCAATAACTCTCCTCCAATACTCTAACTTACCCAGTCTGGACTGAGTAAGCCAACCGACATATCTAAACACATAAGGTCTCATGGGTGGCCTCTGTCTAACTAGAACTAGACGCATGACAACTATGTGCTCCCATGCCCATACCTGAAGCAAAGTAACACCGGCCGATAAACTCTGACCACTGAGATACACATTTGAATGTAAATCATGATATAAATGAGCAAGCATACACATGCCCCAACCAAATTTGGTGCCATGAACAACCATACTCTCTAAAATTCGGCCCCAACCAACCGAGAATCCCTTGAACCTGCAATCAGGACTAAGGAATCCTCTAATGAAACTAGCAAATACTATAGACAAAGTGGCATATGAAGCAACCATCTAATGCCATGGAATCCACTCTCCAGCAATATGATCATATTCTCCAGCAATAGTGAAACACTCTACGAAGGGCATCAGTCCCACCCTACTCTATAGAATCATATGTGACAATATCTCCAACAATTGAAAGTTGTAGAATCCACTAGACATCCCTGGGGTGACTATCATCTCACTAGTAGGAAGATGAAAGGTGTTGTGTTCGCTATGCCACCTCTCGACTAGCACTATCAACAAACCTTGATTAATCCTAATCTGGGACATATATAGAAGGGGAGACAATCCACAAAGTGTGATAATAGTCATCTCAAGTTGTGCCAACTGTGGTATAAGATCAAATATCCAAGGGAAATGCTCTCAACCCTGGAGGTTCCCCAATCGCTCCTATTATCATAAAAAGATCAAAGTCAATAAATTCATGTCAATCATCAAAAACATCAAATTACCCTATCAAATCCAATCAGCTCTTGGTGATATTTTTTATCAAATCTCATGAGCAAGAATCAAATCAACCTCGCATATCATGAGGTCAATCATCAATGAATCAAATCAACCTCACTTATCATGAGGTATGTCAATCATAATTATTCCTCGCCTATCATGAGGATAGTTATCATCAAAACAAACATCAGACCTTGCCTATCATGAGGTCAAAAAATCATGTATTTGATCAGACAAATCAATCATATCAAACCAACAGCTGATATGATAAAAATTTGACAAAATCAAGGACAAATTGACAAAAATTACATCATTTTGATTTGAATGCACTAAAAAAGGCATTCAAAGCACTAAAAAAATGACATGCACCATTTCATCAGACAAAAGTGCTACTACAAACGGACAAAGCGCCATTTTATCAAAAGTGCCATTCTATTTGGTCAAAGCACTAACACTTTGGGTCAAAGCACTAAAACCTTGAACGTGCTAAAACAGGAAGCCTAAGCACTACAAAATCACACCTAAGTGCTAAAGTTCTGAAAGCGCTAATGTATCTTACCTAAGTGGTACAACGTCTATCCTAAGCGGTAAACTTTGCAAAGTGCTAATCTAACCTATTAACATGCTAAAATAGAACTCCTAAGCGCTAAAATTATAAAAGTGCTACAACGGAACTTAAAAGCACTACAACATAACTGAAAAGCGCTACAACAGATTTTAAAAGCACTAAAAGGAAGTTAAAAATCAAAAATCCAAAAATACACAAAAAATGAGGAAAATGCAAGAAAATCAAGGAAAAAAATAGTCGTACCAGAGGTCCAAACGTGGCCGGCCATTGATGTTGTCGAACACGCTCGAAATAGTGGGTGTGATATGGAATCGACATCTCGCTCCAAGTGGCACAAAAATCTCTCACACAAAGTTTCACAAAGTCAAATGTACAAATGAAGTTGAAAAGGACCTTTTTAACCTTTTATAGGTTATTTGAAAAGGGATTGTTATGGGATTGATTTAATTTTTAAAAAAGGAGGCTTAATTCAAACTTCATTCAGAGGAACTTTCTACATCAATTATCGGGAGATAAATTATTTCATCATCAACTCTTCATCGAATCATCATCAAATCATTAGAAAATCATAAATTTTTTGAAAAATTCAAAAAATTCAAACAAAATCATTAATTTATCTCCTGAGGGGGCATATATCCATCAATCCGCAGAAATCATGTATTTTAGGACATTTCCTAAAAGAATTTAAAATCAGCTACAGAAGTAAGCGGCCAACACAAAATTTTTCTTTGAAATGATAAATGAAACACATCACTTCAAAGGAAAAATGTATACACCTAAAAATGGTCTAGAGAAATCTGATTAATTAAATACGACTTATTTAATTAATTAATCCTTAAAATCCTCTACTATTAAATAAATAGGAAATATTTATTTAAATAGTTCATCATAATTCTTCAATCTTGATTCAATTATTTTCATCTTATTTAAATA
>VDFB02041014.1:0-21915 GCA_007258455.2 Sequoia sempervirens
AGGTAAAAAGTTGCAAAAAGTGCAAAAATGTTGTCATAGCAAAAAATGACAAAAATTGCAACATTTAGGAATGTGAAGGGTCTTGGAAGTTTAAAAGGTAGTTATAGGCGTTTGTTAGTTAAAATTTGAATGAAACATGTATTTAAAGCCTCTACAAGGCTTGAGAATGTCGTTGGAGAAGTTTGTGTTGAAATTTCAAAAGCAATAACAACATTTTCTGCAAATTTCACTGTTATTTTGCATTTCTCTGAGAGTGTACGGACCCATACAGGCTGTAGATGCTCTGAAATTCTTTGTATTTTGTAGTATCATGTTCTAACTCTCCTTTGAATCAAGTTTGAGTGCTTAATATCTAGATTTGAGGGAGATCTCTGTAAATTTCTGAAAACTGCCTGTTAAAGGCCAGTAAAGGGTTTGATTGAAGCTTAAATCATGTTTTAGTCATTCCACCTACTGTCATGGCCTGTTTCTCGGTGGAATGACTTGTCTCATGGTAGGGTAGGTGATCATGTGATTTAGGAAGAAAGGGAAGCAAGTTATTGGTTTGGGATGATGCCCTAGGGCTGGACAGTGCATTTTTCCATGTGAAATTGAGGTGTTAAGGCTGGGTTTTGATAAAATGTTGTTGGAACTGTCTATGTAAGGGTTTTGTGAGTTTGAGCAGGGTATATATAAGGTGTTGGATGCATTGGTTGAGTCAGGAAAGCCCGGGTGATAGGAGATTGAATAAACCCTAGTGTTTTTGCATGAAAAGTGAGGGTCTGATGGATCAATGTCCTAGAAGTTTTGGATCTGAGAATTGATGACGGAATTTGTGGTTTTGTATCACAGTTAGTGACTGTCAAGTGAGTTCTGGTGAAAACTTGGTTATTAGGAGGTAGTTCCTTTGTAAAATAGGGCTAATTGGTGTCCTAAAAGCAGGGGCAGTCTATTGATTCTCAATATTGTGTCAAAGAAACCACTTGAGATCTTTAGGAATGTTGTGTGGGGTTCTGTGGTAAGTCTTAAATGGTGTTTGGTTGGCCTCTGTACGGCCTTCTCTAAAAGATATCTCCAAGAGTTGGTTTTTGAGGGCTACAAGCCTTTTGGTGAGTGTTTGGGACAAGTTGAGAGAATAGTGTTGCAAGGGTTGGTTTTCTTGATTGAGTCTGATAATTTGAGTTGGTTTGGGGGTACCCACCACCTAGATTGCTATCACAAAGGGCGGCAAAATGTGGACACATAAAATCTGTTTCAGCATTTCAACCTAACATTGTCACGCTTCCATCAATCCTCATCATTAATCCTGTATCACATCTTCACTAATTAATTAAATAGAAGTTTTTAATCAATCAAACTAATCCCCTTCACTTATTAATTAAATCATATTTAATTAGTTACTTTAACCTTCTTCCATCACTAATTAATTAGATACATGCTGGCCAATGCACATTCCTTGTATCATTTTAAAAATAAAATAAATCATTTCCACTAAAATCCAAAAAATCAAACCTTTACATCTCCATCTCCCATTCAAGTTCAATTTTGACCATCCACTTACACTCCATTGAAAAATCCACATGTGTGCATCTTGGCCCTCTTTTTAAGTTCAATCTTGACCATCCACTTACATTCTCCTTAAGCCTACGCTTGCTTGCATCTCCTTTCACCATGCAAATTAAGAACATCCCAGCTCTTCATTCACTTGATCTGATCCTATCCATCCACTTGCATCATTCTAATATCTCCTCACATACAAATCAATCTCATCCATCCAATCTAAAACGCCCCATCCATATCATGAGCCAAAAATCTGTATAAACCCCTCATTTGAAGGACATTTTTCATATTTGGAGGTGCTTCAAAGATCCTAGGTACATGCTGCCAAATTGGGGTATCTCATGACCAGCATACATTTCATACCTATCCATCCTTCATCCGCATGAAGGAGCATATCTCAAACATCATAGAAGTATAATGCTCATGTCTAGTCTTGCATTTGCTTGTTCTTTTGTGCCTTCATTCACTCTATCAGAGGTCTGGTCTAATTTGGATCGAGTGCTTTATGTTTTCATGCATTTCCTCTTGTTATAGTCCAAATTTCACTAACACACAATAAAATATTTTATGCAACTTCGAGATGCAGAGAAAACACCACCAGAAGTAGGGTATCCTATGTTGTGGAGTTGGCAGTGATCGATTGGAGCCATGCCTACAAACCAATTTTTTATCCAGCTGATAGGCCATTCTATACTGAACTTTCTTGCTGACTGCCAAAATATTGTAGTATAAATTTCTTTAATTTTTATTTCACATACAAAAAAACTATGTCTTGCCACCTGTTCATTGATCAGCTTTGATGCCTCTTGTATGCTGCCTTACAGAATGATTAACATCTTTGCTTTCTTTGGGCTTTGAAGTTTGATGTAATGCCTGTGCTTTCTAAGTACTGGTATTAAACACAGATCTTTTTCCTGTGCATTCACAAAACATGTAAGCTCAAAATCTTTCTCCTCCTTCTGCCATCTGCCTGCCATGCAACAACATTCCGTTTTATCTTTATAAAAAGCTACTTTCTTAGGGGGTACTCTGCAACACTTGATTCCATAATGGCTCCTTCCATAGCCCTTGTAGAGGTCTCAAAGGTTGAGGGTTCAACTGCAGCTGAAGGAAATGTTCAAATCCAGCAGTTAGAGTTGGAGAAGACCCCAGCAGAAATTTTTGCTATGGTTGGCATCCAAAATGGTCTGGAGAACAGCTAGTGTGAGGTTTGTTAGTTCCCTGGTGGAGGGATTGGTGACCAACATGGGTGGTCATGATGGCTCAGCATCTGTAAAAGGAGATGTTTCAGAGGAATCAAAACCCTCTGCTAAAACCTTAGATGAATTAGATGCTCTTTTTGACAAGGGTTGCATTGCTTTGAAAGATAGTGACATCGTCAAGGTTGTCAATTGTTTGACTCGTGCTCTTTAGGTCTGGCATGTATTTTTACTCATTCACTATTCTGCAAATCATTTGTCTTGTTTTTAATTTTATTTTATATGGACTGGCTCCAACTCAAATCAGGGATCTCCTCATCACTGTGTTTGACATGATGGGACGCTCTGTCACTTGAGCTACAACCTCTTTGTGTTTCAGGTTGTGGCTTGATTTTTTTTCAACAATCATTTAACTTGCTTTTTTGTTACTACCTCCTTTGAGTTTTTTACATTTTGCATTCTTTAAGCTGAATGCCTTAAATTTCTTGTTCTTTTCTTTATTTTGTTTGAAGGCATAAATTCTTTCCTTTATCGTTGGTAGATTCCACTTGTATTTTTCCTTTCTTGTATATAACTCTCTTATGAAAAGGGAAATAAATTATATCTCTTGATTGATATTAGATTCAGAATCATCTCCATTATGATTTGGAGATAGGTTTTTTCAGTTCTTGGTAAACTAGGAATTATTTGGGCCTGCATTCGTTAGGATGAATTCTCAATTCTGCTAAGTAGACATATTTCATTGTTTATATTGTATCATATCCTTTAGTACTTTAGGGTAAAACCATTTTTTTTTCGTTATAGGGAGAGATTCCATGTTCCCATCGCTTTTTCTTTTAATTAGTAAAGTGGAAGTTGTATGGTGAGTGAGCACACTTATTTTGATATGCCCTGATTCAGAACGGTTACTGTATTTGTATTTATGTTGCTACTCATCTCCTGTAATGGTCTAAAAGTTTCTTTTTGGCACTTTGATTTATGACCCTAACTTTAATCTGAACGTATCACAAGAACAAGAGTTTCTAATTTGGTTGGAAAATTGTATTTGTACAAGTTTTCTAGATATTCAATCAAATTCTTATTTACAATCCCAGGAATGTCAGTTTCCAAAATGTCACTCAGTGTCTGTAATGACACCCACATCTCCTATTGACTGAAAATGGTTGTCTATCTTTTTTGCGATACTATGCTTAGCTATAAAAAGCTGTCTTTATCATTGGTTTTTAAATGCTCATTGTGTGTCGTTTCTGAGGGTTACTTTTACTGGTGATTTGATAAGCAATATTTGTGAATCGCATCTCATTTTTTGGGTGTTGGGTTGTGTTTAAGAAGCCTTTCTCAAATTTTTCTGTCATCAAAAGTGATGTTTTTCTGGAAATGGTGTTTACAGAATGATGCATGCCTTGTGATTCCTGTGGAGCCTGGTCAATAATGAAAATGCTGTTATAATCTTCGCCTATGTTCTAATTATTTGGAGGCTTTAGACAAGAGCAGTACTCTATAAGCTTTGGGGGATGTCTTCTGAAAGAGGTAAGTTGATAGACCGATGTTGAATTTCATTGTGAGCAATCCTTTTTTTCTCTTGGGTGCAAGTGGAAACATTTGATTTCAAGGTTGCAGCATTATTAATATACTTGCTTTAAAATGCCTTTGCTTGCCTGTAGAGGATTTCTCAATTTCTGCAAAGGATTACCTAAGTGCTTTCTCGTATGACTGAGTTGTATCCTTAGTGTTGCTTTATTGCTATGTGCAGTACTTGATAGGGATTTACCTTTTGTAAAAATAGAATGTACCTGCATATTAAATCATAGTATATTTTAGATATAGGGGTCTGATTGTTTTGGTTAATATGAAGCTGCTATGTTGGCAAACTCATATTTATCAATTTTATATGTATGTGTGCCTGTATTCACTTTTTACAATCTGGTGCCTTTATGCTAAGTCTTATTATAAAGAGATGCTTCAAAATTTGTTTGGCTCTACAGATGCAGAAAAAGATTCTGGAAGCTCTTAGATATTGTCAGAGGGCTGTTTCCATATTGACATCTTGTATGCAGACATTGAGAGATGAGCTTGAGACATGCAAGCTTGACATGGCTTCCAAAGATGCTTAAACAAGTAATGCTTCTGTTGGAGTCCTCAAAGATAACACAGAGCCTATGGAGTCAAAGGAGGAAGACATTAAAGTGCTTGAAGGACTTAATGGCTGACCTTTTAGATAAGGTAAATGGGTATTGGGGTTTTAGACGTGATTTATCAAGGTTGTACATATGTTTTGTAAATGGTTAAACTTACTAACAGCTTTTGGCATTTATAGGTTGTACATATGTTTAGCAAATTGTTAACCTTATTAACAGGTTTTTGGCATTTACAAGTTGTGCATATGTTTTGCAAATGGTTATGCTTATTAACAGGTTTTGGCATTTACAGTTTGAAGATCTGAAACAAATGATGGCAAAGCCATCATTATCTGAAGTTACATAGATTTTTAATAATAAAAATGCGGCTGAAGATAACTTTCATTTTGCTTGTAGTGGAGGCAATCTGAAAGAGGCCAAAGTAAGCACTGGTTATGACCAGCCTAAATGTTAAAGGTCGTTAGAATGGAACTGTTATTCATCTTGGTAGTGTAGGGAGAGGTTCAAAATGTGGGGCACAAGTTCCTATTGATGCCTTCCAATTAAACCCCAAGAGGCTTTCCTTGGATTGCACTCTTGTGGAAAGGTCTATTACTCTTATATGGAAAGTATTGGAGGCAAATTTTCAAAATTCTGAAGGCGTGGCAGAGTAATCTGCATAGCAGTCATGGATTGAATTGAATTCCATAAGAAAATTTCATAATCTAGCAGCTAAATTTTTTGAGGATCCTTGTTACCATCATAAGGGACACTCAAAAGGGCTGTTGTATGCAATTTACTGGAATGTAAAGACCATGTCTGCCATTGGAAGCACAATGGTCAAAGAAGGTTCAAATGGCAGAACGTTCAATTTTGTATTTAGTTAGATTGTAGCAATTGGTTAGGTTAGAGACAAATTTAGATTTACCTGTCATATTCTTTGTCTTCATATTGCTTGTAGAAAGTATATGGTGTCTATTATGTACTTCCGTGAGGATGATATTTTTATCTTTCTGACTGGAAATAATTATGTATTTGTCGTCAAACAGTTTTCTGTTTTTATCAAACTTAATCTGTTTTCAATTAAAAATTTAAACTATCAGAACTTAGACTAACTAATAATGTTATGATAGTATACTGTACTTTTGCAATGCCTGGAGTGATGATTAGTATTATTAGGTATTGAATGGTTGCTTTGCCAATATAGCTCAATGCAATAGTATTCACGACTTGAATTTAGCTTCATTCTTTTATTTTATTTTTGTTGCGTGAATGATTGCCACTAGGTTACATATGACACTTGCGTTATCTTTGGAATGGGATCTTATTTAGCCCTTTTGTAGTCAAACTTCACTTAGTGCCCTAAAAATTACATGGCATTTATTTTAATAGTTTGCGTTGCAGTAGAGTATATCACCACATGACATTCTCTACATTGGATTTCTTGACTACATATTCGTTGCATTTCTAATTAACATCTCTTTGTAGAAGGAATTAGAATTCTGTATAAGGGGAACTTGGATATCCGATGTTGGGGTATTACATGGAATTACAAAGAAGATTGGCTTCTTTGTTATGGGCTAAACTTTGCCATTGGACTCCAGATCAAGCAAGTGAAAAGATGCACATAAAGACATTGAAAAGGAAAATTCAAGCTAATTTGGCATTTGTATCTGCATTAGACAGCAAGCAAATTGATGAAATCAGGATGTAATTCAGATGAATGGTGTAGGCTCTTACTTCAACTTGACAAACTCTAGTTAGATGAAAAGATGATAATATCAATCATATATGGAACATGAGTGACGGGTATCTTGCTAGTCTCGAAGGAGATTTGTGCTATAAATAACTAAAATTAAGCAGGGGATTTGAATCCTAGAAGTTTGCACAAATCACTTTTTAAGACTGTTTTAACCTATCTAATTGTAAAAATTGAAACAATATGGGCTGATGCCTAGATGGAGTGCAATGTAGTATTCCATTTCTCTAATGCCTTTTATGATGCACTGTCAGCAACCCAATGTTGTATGCAGCACTAGTTGGCCAAAGTCTGGATGAATATATGCGTAAGTATCATGTAATTGTGCTGATTCTGATTTTGCTATGGTTGCGTTGAATGAGGGGCAGCTTATTTGGACGACACATTCAACTCGCAAGAATCCCAAATATTTCAAGGATCCGGAGAAATTTGATCGTTGAAGGTTTGAACGAAGGGGCTTAACATATTTGTGCCCTTTGGAGGTGGACTTCGCATATGCTCTGGAACTAAATTTGCACCCGTGGCCATTCTTGTGTTTATTCACAACGTTGTGAAATATTTTGAATGGGATTTGGTTGATGCAGACGAGAAGATCACAGCCGATCCTCTTCCTATCCGTGTTCGTGGACTGCCAATAAATCTTCCTTGGCATTATAAACATAATCTCTTATGTTTATCAAATAAAATCCCTATAAACCATGTATTTATCACGTTAAATGTGATCATTCTGTTTTAAATTGGCCGCGTGATCATTTCCTCGTTTCAAAATAGTTGGTGGTCGGTCATTCCATGTATATTTAACATGCATTTGTGTTTGGTTGGTTTTGTCTAAAAACAAAGCTGCTCCACGTTAATGGATACAAAGTCCACATGCTCTGATCATTTTTTTTAATTGGAGGATTGACATTATGCAATAAAGAAAGGCGAAAGTGAATTTTAGTTTGACTTTTCTTAACATTGTAAGGTATAGAGGTATCGAGGATGTCATGAAAGGCACAAGTATGTCCTTGCTTGCCCAAATAACAGCTTGCTATTATGGGAGTTGGATTTTATAGTTGGTATCGTATTTGTGGTTAGAATTTAGTTTTGCAACATATTTATATTATATATTGTCAATAAGTTATTCTACATGTGAATCTATTATTGATCAAATATTTTTCAAGATGGATTCTTATATAAACACATGGGAATTTATGAATGTCATGGAAAATTTATAAATAAATTCATTAACAAGTGAAATAAATACTTTTTGGCTATATATAAAATATCATAACTATCTAAGTGTCATTTATAAAATAAAGAGCTCATCTAAACAAGTATTGTTGTTATGTGGACAAATACTTTTCTTATGTTTACAACTATTGAGGTAACAATGCATATGCATTGGAGTGTTTCATATCATATGTTTGTCATATTGCAAATATAAAAGGTAAGCACAATAAATATCATGTGTTTCATCATGAAATGTAAAAGGTTGGCCTTTTTTTATGATCATTTAAAGTTGAATATAAGTTGTATTTTAAATGATAATATGTTATTTTTAAAACAATAAATAGAATTTTGCGTTCAATTATTAGATCATTTATGTTGGATATAAAGAGTAGAGATAACAAGATTTATAGTTATCAAAGGTATTGAGATCATTTAGGTTGCATATAAGCTGTATTTTAAATAAGAATATGATATTGTTCTAACAACAAATATTTTTTTGTTAAACTACTAGGGTTTCCATGATTAAGTTTTGGTCGAATCTTAAAAAATTCATTTAAAGGATACTCCTCACTAGATATGCTAGTGTGGTGAGTTGTGTGATACGTCATGCCTTCAAAGCTTAATTGTAGATAGATAAGAGGTCATATCATATTTCTAAAAAAATAGTCTTATAAAATTTTATGTAACTACTACATGCTTGCAAAGTTAGCTAGCATGACTATTGGCCCCTCTCCCCTATTCATAATGTAATTTCATGTACATTGGCGCTCTAGATACATATAATCAAAATATAAAAAATGTGTAATGGTTGACCAATAGTTTATAAATGCTTGCAATTATTAGGTTTAAGACTAGTTTGAGGTCTGGCCTCAATTGATGCATGTGGCTTGCGGGTGGCTGCTCACATCCCCAGAGGACTAGTCTCACCTTAGCTCGCCCCTCTTTGTCCCCAACGTGGCAATATGTATGCCCAAGGTAAGGCAGGTTGGGCACCGGGGTTGCAGGGATACCTCTGAGTTAAAGAAAAAAGAATAGTTGTTGTAGGGTGGAGAATATAGTCTTGCAAATATAATTGTTAGAAATAGATATGATAATCTAAGCTTAATGTAGTTTATTTTATCAATTATTATTTTTATAGATGATAAATTTTTGCACTAGAATTTTATGAATCATATTTTTTATAATAGAAGATGATAGAGTTGATTGTTTCATTGATAAATTGGAAGTGTAAGCCTATTAATTTCTTAGATAATTTTATTAATGCTTATAAGTAAATTTTGGATTATATAATTTGTAACATTGAATTACTAGAGTTATATTTAAGCTTTAAACAAATTTAGTATAAATATAAAGTATAATTTAGTATTAGATTAATAAATATGTAGTCCAGTTGTGATATTTGAAAAAATATTCAATTTATAATCATTTGATTTAAATTGACAACACCAAAAACATATAACAAAATTTAATGGTGGCATCTATAGATATTAAAATTATTCTTCTAATTGTATCATTATTTATCACGTGTCATTATTATTATTTATCATTTACCATTATTCATTAACTGTTACTATCACTTTTATCATTATTAATATTTATTTCATTTATTACAAGTATCCATTAATTAATCAATTAATTAAATGATAATTTTTATTTAATTATTGTGAGTTAATTATCCACTTTTAATAAATAATTTATATTTATCTCCTCATAGGTAGCTCATTCTTCCAATTAGTAACTTCTTCTCATTGTCTATTTAATGAATTAAAATAATTCATTTTCATCCTCTAGGAGCTCGAAATGATGATTTTCCATAATTAGTCAAGTCATCTTCTCCACCTCTCAGATGACTCCACAAGAAGTTTACTTAACTCCTATTTCTTGATCAAAGCTCCATCATTCCTATAATTTTTCAAAAATCTATAAATACCTCATCCCATATTCATGATTCTATATTAGGTCTTTCATGCAAAATAAATTTGTTGATTTTATAATTAAAAAACCATTAATGTTATTTTACAAAGTTGAGCATACATATTATTCAAGTCTTGAGTAAATTGTTTCACTACACTCAATCTTGAGGTTTGCAATTGGTTTGGTATTAGGACTTTAGGTTATTTGTGCGTTAAGTTTTTTATTTTGTGTTTCCATTTTCCATTACACACATTTGGTGAACTAGACGTGAACATACAATTACCTTTATCTAATCTTGGTGTTTGTGAGTTTTTGATGGTTTGATCTTGCAAGTTTTAATTTTTTGGAGACCTTTAAAAGTGAGAATTTATAAAGAGCTTGTTTTTGCAAAATGAACATCATGGCTGAGTCCAAAAGAGTCGAGACATAAAAAATCATATATAATATGACATGCTTTGGTGTAAGATTTTTTTTTAAAATTTTCAAGGCTTTTCTTTGGTAATCCATACATTTGTATGGATTTGTACTTTTAAGAATACAATTTAATTGTTGCATATTTTAAATTTTATCATAAAATAATTTTATTTCATTTATTGGTTAAACAATATTGAACTTTGTGTATTGAGGATAATCTTAGAAGCCAACATAGCCTAGTTTAAGACTTTTGGTTATCCTTCCTTGTGGTGCATTAGTTCTCAGTTAGGCTTGAGAATTTACTCACAACATGCTTTCAATGTGCAGATATAGAGCTAAGTTTGGGTAAGGCTTTGGCCTTCAAAGTAAGGGGTGCATAGGTCGTACATGACCTTGCATTTCCTAGCTATCCATTCACATATCTATGGGACCACGAGGATTGAAACATGCACTTTAGTTCTAGGATTGTTTATGTGTCTTGCATGTTTTTTAATGTTAGATCAAACCTCCTCACTTTAAGACAAAAGGGGAAACTTATCCTTTTGAGCTGTATGATTTTCTCTTTTTGTCTTTTTCTTAGTTTAGTTTTCAAAAAATTGAAAAAAAAAAACTACTTTTCTTAATCTTTGATCATTCGTCTTCACTTCTTGCAAAGGTTTAGACACCACCGTTATCCATCAATTTGACCAAGCCCAAAAAACCCACTTCCTAGACATTAGGAAAAACCATCCTTTGCATCCAAATCCCAAATTTCCACAACTTGGCCTACATCCACAATCAAAAACATCCCACTGTCCACCCCAATCCAAATTTTAATCATTCTTCTATTTTACTTTGATGAGTTCCCTAGTCAAACTAAAAACCACTTCTTTGATGATACTAATGGTGGTAGCCTTGTTGATTAACTTGAATGCGATCCTTATGATGATTTTCTTTTTACAACTAGCTATATCCTTTATACCTAATGAAGCTCAAGAAACCAAATGCATCATGAGACTATTGATGAGAAAGAAGAACATTTAATCCAACGTAAGTATGATGATGATGACACAAGCCTTGTTGATCAAATAGAATATAACCCCTATAATGATAATGAGATTCTTATAGATCAAGACTAATACCTTCAATCCTTAGATTCCATTCCTTAAGCAATTTTTCCACAAGCTCTAGTCGCCCATCGACCAATCCATACCAAGAACTAACTAGCACAAGCTATACACCTAATCCTCAATACGTATCGATTGGTCATCCTCATCCCAACCTTGACAATGGAAACCTATCTTTCATCCAACACCTCCTTCAATTCCAATCCATCTCCAAAATCCCTATCTCCCATCCATATCCTAAATCCTAATCTCCATTACCAATACAAAAGTCCTTGTAGCCCCCACCTCCTATTCTAATGCTTTATACCCCATACCTTTGCAATCCAATCCATCCCAATCCAAAAATTCATCTAGAATAAATATTCCTTAGGGATTTTATCTAAGGATTAGTGAAGGATCTTAAGCTCTAATACATAAACAAAGTTATACCATTCTACCACATTGCTAATTCTACACCATCCAATCATCTCATTAATTATGTTGTTCTTAATCCCAAACCACTCACATACCTCAAATCCATCAACTCCAACATCCATAAACATTAAAATTACTTACCTTAGTCATATGAGCAACTTAAAGAGTCCCATCACATACTAATCACTAGCAAAACAAAACACTAATCCTCTCTCATTTCATCCAAGTAAATACACACGCGTCAAGAACTTGCACAAAAGTACACTATCCTAAATAAAGATCTTATCCATAATAAAGAAATATTAGATCAAACACCATCATGCATTACATCATTGATCAAGCCCACTCAAGAGATTCCTATAAAAAATCCATTATTGCCATTCCAAAATATCGAGTCCATCCAAGAATCCCCATAGATGATCATGATATATTCAAGTTAATGTAATCTTTGATCAATATCCTATCTATGATAATAAAATCCAAGATCATCCAATCTTTGATCAAGATCTTATCTAGATGATAAAAAAATCCAAGATGATGTCCCATTACACTTGGGGACAAGTTGTCTCATCCATCACACCTTTTGTCATGACATCGTCATCCATTCATCCCACATCATCTATCTTCCCTAATCACCTTGATTTTGATAAGGATTGGGGCACAAACTTAGAACATGCTTTGGAAAACTCTTGACATGTGCATCCCTTTTCCATGCACCATCTAACATCATGCCATCGTTATATAGCACTATCTAACCCCATATATTAGAGAAAATATGCTATTTCTATACAACATAGTCCTTGGAGATCATGTCCTAAATCATCCATACACTAATACTCATATCTCCTATCCTCCATTCAATAACCCTCATGTATATTATCCCCCACCTAATCATCCTCCCATCCTATATCTAAGAAATATATCATCCTTTCATCCTTATCACAAGACTTGGTTCTCTTTTCATTAGTATCGAACTACCAATTCTAAGCAATCCCTTATCCTTTCATCCTTATCTCTAGACTTGGTTCTCCCTTGTCATTGGTTCCAAGATTCCAATCCAACTATCCTACATCATTTTACAATATATATCCAATCTTAAAATTATTCCATCCAAATGTAACAATTCTAATCTATGCAATGTAGCACATCATTTAAAACATCCCTTGGTTTTGTTCCCATCCTTGTTGTGAACTTTGATGCATTTTAGTCATACTATCATCATTAGGATATGTCATTCCCAATCCTCATGTTATTTTTGGGATATATTCACCCCACATCAATATCATCATCACTATCATCAAAAATCAATCAATCAATTTCCAACTTGACTAGGGGCAAGATCATGTTTGTCTTTGCATTTTTGTGCATGCATGCATGCTTACTTGTGTGCATTTTTCAATAATCTGCATTTTTCATAGTCCTTGCAGTATATCACCATCCTCTTTCATGATCTAATCATCTATACCATTACACCCATCACTACACCTTCCATCGAGCGTCCACTCATCCATCTAGAACTTATTTCTTGGGACCAACAAAATCATGTGTCTTTGGACATATTTGAAAATGAAGAGTCTATAGTCAAATTAATGGGACTAAATCTATCTAGTGACCATAATTTTTTTTTACATGGAATTATTTGCAACAAATTATTTTGGGGAATAAGCTAAGTTCCTTAGTCTTAAAAATCTAAAAAAATTAAAAAATAGAAAAGATCAAAAAAATAGAAAAAATAGAAAAATAAATCCCCTAGTGAAAACCTCTCCAAGGTGCTATTAGATATTAAAAAAGAAAAAGAATAAAAAATTACATGTCTACTAATGAAAACCTCTTAGAGGCATCAATAGACAAGGAACTTGACCTTCTTCCAAAAATTTTAACAATCTTTGTAGAGGAATAATATGAGGTCAACCTAGGAACTACCACTGATCCTAAAATCAACTATATTACAACCAATATCTCATTAGAAGAACAAGTACCCACAATTAATAACAAAGAAGTAGAGGCTATGACTACAATTAGATCTCTTTTGAATATGCTACAAAATAGTGATTTCTATGAATTCTTGGTCGAGAGTCTTTTGGTTCCCACATATGATGACTCAAAGTTTGTGAAATTGTTGGTCCCAACAATTCATCGTACCATAATATATACAATTACCCTCATAATTAAACTTTACCACCCAAGCTATCCCATGTACACTGTAAAGTTTTTATCCATAATTTATCCCATTTCACCATCCTTGGTTGAACATTATATTGAAGGAGCTTTCATGGTACCCTATTTAGATGCCTTAATTTAGAAGAGGCTTCTCTCACATTAAAAGAGGTGCATAACGACATCTATGGTGTACACACTAACGATATTGTCAGCCAAAAAAATATTTAGAACATGCTTGCCTAAGTTAGAACTTATAGATGAGCAACACCTTAATATACTTAATCACCTTTAGTTATACCAAAATTGCCTCTATCATAGTTACAAAAAAAATCTTAAAGCTTGAGAATTTGAGATAGGTGATGTTGTCCTTAAGGAAAATAAGATAAATCTTCAAAATTGAAACAAGAAGGGTAAATTTGAGCTTAATTGGTTGGACCCATATGTCATCATTACCAAGTATGTATCAGAAGCATATCAATGAGCTACCCTCGAGGGTCAAGAGCTTGATGAAACTATTAAAATTGTGCACCTCAAGCACTTCCATGCTTAATATGAAGAATATCCCAATTGAAAAATCCCCCAAAAATAAAAATAGTAAAGATAAAATTTTCCCTTCGATGAAAACTATTTCTATGGCACCTTGGGGCAATCACCATGACAAAAACATGTTTGTAGGAATCATGTCTAACAATCAAATAAGAGAAAAGTAAAGAGAAATAATTTGTATAGTAATGACAAAAATTCATATGGTGCTTTGGATAAGTACCGTGATGAAAACTAGGAAAGAAAGTGTCATGATTAACAACCAAAAAAAGAAAAAAATCAAAAATTAAAAAATAATAAAGATAAAAATCATCCTCTAGTGGCACCTTGGACAAGTACCATGGTGAAAACTTGCTCACATGCACAATGTGTTATAAACTAGACTTCACCATCTTTTAGGTTCTTGTCCATTCCTCATCCTATTCCACTTCATTAATTCATACTTTTATCCATTATATTTTGTGCCTTATGCTACACCAAGGGTAGGTAACTGCATTCTATATTGGGATTGTAGACACCAAAAATTGTATGAACGTATCACACATTCCTAATTCATCCTTTTTCATCATTTTCCCCATTATTCTAATTCATCAATTTTAAGTAAATAATCTCCAATTATTTGATTAAGTTAACAACTTTCCTCTATTGATCGAATAATTAATATTATTTGATTAATTTGTCATTTAAAAAAAAAATCAAATTTCCTCTAATTCAACTTATTAAATAATTTTGAATTATTTAATTAAATTCAAATTCTACCCCTTCCACTTTGATTAAACAATTTCGATTATTTAATTGATCACTAATTTTCTTCAAACTCACCTAATTAAATAATTTTTAATTATTTAATTAAAAATCTTGATTTCCTCTCATCCCACATAAATAATTTTGTAATTTTGTAATTATTTATTTTTTTCTCACAATTAAATAATTTTCTTAATTATTTAGTTAGCTAATTTTCCTCCAACTTGCACATGACATATTACATTTTAAAAATGGAATATTCCCTTTTCAAAATATCATCCCTCCATAAAATATCTTAAAATATCTTCCTTAAATCAAGGGATGGAGTGCAGTTAATTGAACCTCTCATTTGATCTCCTCCACTGATCTCTTGATTTAATCTCCATCATTGATCTTCATCCTTCAATCTCCACTATTGATCAAACCTTCATAAAATCTATAAAATAAGCCTTTTCCTTAATCTAGATTCATTCACAATCATTTTAGAGCATCCATTATTATCTCTGAGCATTCAATTGAGCATTTGAGCTATCATTGTGAATCAAATCCTTCATCATCAAGCTTCATCAATATCATCAATCTTGGTTTTGTCAATTGGGTCATACATAATTTAGCAATCCACATATTGAATAAGCAAGATATTACAAAGGAGTGCTAGGTTTACACATTTTATGAAGTAATTTGATCTTAATTTGAATTGTATTTTTTATTTGGGTTTATTTTATGAAAGCATTGCATTCAACTTCATTAGTTAATGGGTTTAATTTGATCTTTGGGTTTTAGGTGTTTGGTATTTTCTAACCCTAATTGCTTAATTAGTCTTTTAATTCATTACCCATTATTCCCGTTACATAGGGATAAATCTTGATCTATGCCTTTTGGTTCACTTAATGACTAGGATTCCTTCCATAGTAAACAAGTTTCATGCATTTCTCACAACTCCATTAATAAATGCAAACACAAACATCAAACATCAACATGTGCTTTCAAACCTTCCAAAAAACTTGAAACATGCACTTTTAATGCAAACTCTTAGAAATCTAAATCAACCTCAATAACATACATTTATCATGTCATTTTCCATCATGAAATTTCTCTTTCGTCCATCAATTATATTAAATGGGATGTATCCTTCCCTAGACTAGAAATGATTCAAATCCATCTCTTTTAGTCTTTTCCCTGCCTTAGACAGAGGTAACATTGATGTGTGTTAGTTGACAATTGCATGTTTGTTTCTTTGGTTTATCTTTTTGATCTTTTTATTTTTCTTTTGACCTATATTATTCCTACTAAATTTCACTACACTCATTTTATATTATTGTGCTATTTGAATGATACATATTGGAACAAGGTCTATTGTTTATGCGTGTCACATTTAATGGTTGTTCTCTCACCAGACCCCCTAAGGTCAAGTACCTTTTGATGTATAGGAAATTCCTTATGCATTTTGGTTTTCTCATCATGGACCCACCAAGAGAGTCAAATAGTTTTTGAGTGTTGGGACATCCTCTTATCTTTTTTTCTTTTCTTGTGATTCAACCCATACATTGATACATTGCCACCTTAGTCTTATATACCTTGGTACATAATATTTATTGCTATATTGAATAAAGGTTGGTATAATCAAAGACAACATAACTAATCATCATAAAACCATCACCATCATTTCATACACAATATTTCTTGCATCCATCTTTTAATTTTTCTCAATATTATTCTTCTATTATTCTTTCATCATTTTCAATCTCCCATTTGACATTTTCTTCACATCTCTTCTTTCAAGAGCTCACCCATGCAATTTTTACATAAGATAACCTCTCAAGGGAGCATCATCAATCATCCCACTTTCTAAATTTCCATTGCTTCTCGTACTTGAATTGGGTATATCATCACTTTCTTCATCTCTTATAATTTTTCTCCTTAGCCATTTTTTGAAATAAAGTCATTTCAAACATTGTCTCAAGAGGGGCAAAATATAGACATTAAAATTATTCTTCTAATTGTTGATCATTATTTATAATTTTTCATTATCATTATTTATAATTCATCATTAATCATTATTATCATAATTATCTCATTTATTACCATTATCCATTAATTAATCAATTAATTAAACAATATTTTATTATTAATTAATGTGGACTAATTATCCACTTTTACTAAATAAATAAAATTAATATTTATCTCCTCACAAGTTAACTTATTCTTCCAATTAGTAAATTTATCTTCTCATTCTCTATTTCATGATTTAAAATAATTCATTATTATCCTCCTAAGAGCTTGAAATGGCAATTTTCTATAATCAGTTAAGTTGTCTTCTCCACCTTTCTAAGTTGACTCCAAAACTAGTTTAGTTAACTCTTAGTTATTGATAAATCTCCATCATTCATTTGATTTTTCAAAAATCTATAAATACGCCATTCCATTCATCATTCAATATTAAGTCTTTCATGCAATATCTCTATAAATTTTGTAATTTAAAATTTATTAATGTTATGTTGCATAGTTGAGCATCCAAATTATATATGTCTTGATAAAATTGCTTCACTACGCTAAATATTGAGGTTTTTAGTTGGATTTGGTATTAGGAATTTAGGTTATTTGTGTTTTCAAGTTCTTTATTTTTGTTTTCATTTTTTATCACATATAACATCCATAGAGATTTAAACAATATATTAGGGAGAGAAAATGAGGGGTTGAATTATAATCATATAAATTTTAATTTAATACACACACAATAAATATATGAATATCATTAAAATTATCTCCAAAAACTAGCTACAAGTGGCCACACATGCTCTTGAAAGAAAATATGGACTAGGCCCCTAGACTATGGTTATAATTTAGAAATAAATAAATTATTAGATGAATTCACATGCCCTAGATAGAACCATTTAGAGTGTACTATGTACCCCTAGTTAGGCACTCTATATTCCTCTTCTCTCATGCCCTTTGTCTACATATCTACTGTCTTTCCTAGAGATCTCAAGTGCCATTACACCTTTTCGTCACTAGCTTATAAAATATATAGTTATTGCATCTAACCATCACAACTCTTCATAAGAAAATTGTTTATAGCTTGATTTATATTTTTTTATTTCAAAAAAAGTAATTTCCAAGTTTTCTCCTTCTAATAATATTTTTTACTAATAAAATTTTCCTTACATTTTTTTTCATTTTACAAATATTTAATTTAATTTTTACTCCCTTTTTATTCAAATTTCTTTTTCATTCTCCTTTCATTTACATGCAAAAATAATATAGAATTATCACACGTGGAGTGGCAAAGTGAGAGTGGGGGATTTTGAATTTCTGGTCTGGTTCACATTTTGCTATTCCAAGATTTTCATGGTGGTTTCCTAGTGATCCCATGTTCTCTGTCCTTGCATTTTTTGGCCTTTGGTTCACGTTCTCTATAGTTCCTTTTTGTTTTGAACTCTTCCAAGCTTCTTTTTGGCAGGTTTCAACCAATGGTCCCTTTGGTGGGGGTCCTGGGAGGGTCCCTCCAACCCCCCCAAAATCTGGTCTAGGAGCTATTAAGAGTGTCTTTGCCTCCATTTTCAAGGGGGAAGACCCTATTTTGTTTGTGGATAAAGTGGTCAGTCTAAGTTCCCCTCTTCTTAGCATGTTCTTGGTCCCCTGGGTCTCTTTTTTTGCCGAGGGTCTTGCTGTTGATATGACTAACAATCTTCTAAATGTGATGCCAACAAAAATGGAAAGCTGCTTGATTAGTAAGTTCGTTGATTTTAGACCTAATTTTGACCAAGTTAGGAAATGGACCATATTGAATTGGAAACTCAAACAAAGTGTCATCATAAGTTCCATGGTTGACGACCTATTTTTATTTAAATTTATGAATAAGGAAGATCTTGTGAAAATCCTAATAGGGGGCCCTTGGGCTTTAGATAAAAATAACAAGATTTTCCTCTCCTTATGTAAATGGAAGCTGAGATTTGACCCAACTAAATATTTGGGAGTTGTTTCCCCCACCTGGGTCCGCCTGCCTAGTTTACCTTTGGAATTATGGAACTATAATATGTTTCAAAGCATCACCAACTCTTTTGGCCACTTGTTGACAATTGATAAGGTTACCCTTGAAAAATATAGATTGATTTTTCATAAAATGTGTATTAATGTTGCTGCAAACACAATCCTCCCCACCAAAATTACCTTGAAATCAAGACTTGGGAGTTGGGTGCAGCCTATTGTGTACGGGAATGCATATTTTTTTTGACAAAATTACAACGAGTTTGACAATTTGAGTAATAATTGGAAGACACAAGATTATCAAAAGTGTAAATCTATTGAGATACCATCTATGGATTTAGATGTGGAACATGCTATGTCTACCCATGCAAATACTTTTTAGGCTTCATTTATCCCCTTCTTGGTTCTTCTAGACCAGTGGCTGAGTTGGGGGATCTATTGATTCTTCCCTCCCTTACTATAGAGGGATTTTTCCCCTAAACTTCTTGTGGAACCAAAATCCCCCCTCTCTCTCGGTGGATCTTATGGTGTTATTGGCACAAAAAACTCTAGATGTACCTCTAGTTGATCCCCTTTCTATTGATATTGTCAAAGAAAGTGCTAGATCTATAGTGGAGGAAACTGAGCATAATATTCGCAAGGAGTTTGACACCCAAATGCAAGGTAGTGATAGGGGTAAGAAACTATAGATGTTTGAATAAAATGGATATTTTATAAGGCTTGAGGACTCTTTGTACCTCCTTGGCTTTGGTGCTACTACTGTGCCTTCACCCTCTAGAACAAACCTCAACTCATCCCAAGATGAGGAATGGATCACAATTAATGGAAATCAAAAGAGAAAGAAAAAAATTGCTTTGGGAGGTGATCTCAAACAAGGTAGACCTTCTTGAAGAGAAAAAAAATCCAAAGAAGCAACAAGAGAAGTAGCTTTGGGTAAAAAGGATTGGAAATCATGTCTGGGTCAAAAACCCAAAAGAAATGAGAAAGAAGGCCTCCAAAGGGAATGTTCCCTTTGAGATCCACACTTAGAATGCCTAACAAAGGAATTCTCCTTTTCCTAACTATTCTTATGAAGATTGTCTCTTGGAATATTAGGGGATGAATAGTCCACACAAACAAAAATTGATCAAAAGCTACATTTTGGAGCATAAATTGATATTAAGCTCATTTAAGAAGTTAAAATGATAAAACTCACTTTCTCGCAAATTGTTAAGAATATTTGGCCGTCTACATATTTTTGTATTAGTACTACTAAGGGAGATTTGAGGGGCATTTCCACCCTTTGGAACCCTTTGAGATTGAATGGAACGAAGTTAGATCAGAGTATGAACAACCTTATTGTGTCTTTTTTTGACCTATCCAAAGATATGCAACAAATTCTTGTAAATATTTAAGCTCCTAACTTTAAACCGACTAGAAAACAACTATGAGATTATCTATCCTTTTCTATAAAAATATTTTGGGAGGATTTTGGATGTTGGGAGGGGACTTCAACACTCATTTTTTCCCTCTTGCGAAATTGGGTGGTCTTGAAGACTATTTAGACAACATGGCTAACTTAGTTGACTTCCTTTCTAACACTAGCCTTATGGATGTTGATATTCATGGTTCTTTATTTACTTGGTCTAATAGAAGGCATGAGAATAACATTATTTAGGTGAAACTTGATAGGTTCTTAATCTATCATGGTTGGAACATCTTACCTAGCTTTTCCTTAAATGCTCTTCCTAGAATGGGATTAGATCACAATGCTCTTCTTTTGCATTGGGAGGAGGCTGCTAACTTGGGCTATTTTCCTTTTAGATATGAGATCATGTGGGAATACCATCTATATTTTAGAATGATATGACCCTCCTTATGATGACCTTGGAAAATTTGGGTTTGGAAAGAAGATTTTTAAAATTATTAACACTTGTATCTCTTCCCCCACCTACTTGGTGAAGGAGATCCCTTGAGAATTTTTCTCCTTTGGTAAGGGGATAAGATAGGGGACCCCCTCTCCCCTTGTTAATTCTTACTATTAGGCTCTCGGTAGAATTTTTAAGAAGCTCATTGACTCAAATAAAGTCCTGGGGTTAAAGTTGCCTCTTCTATACCTCCCACCTCCCATCAACAATATATGGATGTCACTATTTTGTTAGGGGATTCTTCAATTGTGGAAGCCAAAATTTGGAAGGATATCTTGGATACTTATTCTAAAGTTGTTGGGAAACACATTAATCACCACAAAAGTATGCTTTACTTCTTTAAATTTGAGGGTATTCTTAAAGAGAAGATTGTGAGCATTCTTGGTTGCGAACATGATTGTTTACCTACCACTAATCTTGGACTCCTGCTCACCACTAAAGAACTAACACTTATTGGAACAATATTATGAAAAGAGTGCATAAAAAAATTGGCTGGTTGGAAAGGGAAGGTTGTGTGCTAAGCAATTAAATACTAGTTGAAATCCTCCCTTCAGAATATCCCTGTTTTCTACTTGTCTTTGTTTAAAATTGATGTTATCATGGCTGATAAAATTGAAAACATCAAAAAGAAGTTTCTATGGTTTGGAGTCAAGGTTAAAAACATATTTTCGTTGGTGAAGTGGGAAAAGGTGTATAAAGCTAAAAGTCAAGGAGGCCTAGGGATAACGAGATTGAAGTAGTTCAACAAATTGTTACTTTCCAGAATAGGTTGGAACATGGTGGAAGAGCATAAAGATTGGTCTGACACTCACAGTGCTAAGTACTTGGAGAATAGTGACTATTAATGCTTCCTTTCTTCCCCTTTTGTCCCCAATGGCTCCGTTACATGGAACCACTTAC
>VDFB02041016.1:0-20634 GCA_007258455.2 Sequoia sempervirens
GCAAGGAATTTAGTATAGCTGTGAAGGGCTTTCATTCTCTTCCCTTGGATTTCCCAGGGACTGCTTTTAACAGGGCCTTAAAGGCTCGTTCTCGTATATATAAGTGCTTATCCTTGCTATTGGAAGCTAGGAGGAAGGACATAGAGAGAGGAGAGGCCTCACCTTACCAAGACCTAATGTCATGCATGCTGACTATGAAGGATGAAAATAACAAGAATCTTACAGAGGAAGAGATCATTGACAATATGATACTGGTCATGATAGCCGGTCATGACACTACCTCTGTTCTTCTCACACATCTCATAAGGATGTTAGCACTACACCCAAATATATGCCAAAACATCCTTCAGGGTAATTTCCCCCCCTTCCCTATCCCTCCAATCTGTTTTAATCTTATCAAACTGTTTCAATCTTTTAATGTTGAGACTACCATATTTGGTTTTGGTTTTTCTGTGTGTTAACTTTTATGTGGAGCAGAGCATAAAGAAGTCCTGGCAGGGAAGCCACCAAAAGAGCCCTTAAGATGGGAGGACATTCAAAAGATGAGATATACATGGAAGGTGGCCCTAGAAACACTACGGATGGTACCTCCATTGTTTGGTGTTTTTAGAAAAGCAATTAAAGATGTAGAATATGAAGGTTATACAATTCCTAAAGGATGGCAAGTAAGTTCTTTCGTCTGTATCATTAAGTTGTTTTTAATTATTGTTCATAAATAACTGATACTTGAGGTTAATATATCAAATTCTCATGTAAACAAACGTTACATTGTGATTCTATACTCTTTTTTATCTTTAACACACTTTAATATTATAAGATATTTCAGTTGCATTTTTTAATGAGATTCAGATATTTAATTTATTTATTGGGCAGTTATTTTGTGTTACAAGTACACATTGGAGTGAGGAGGTTTTCAAGGAGCCACTCAAGTTTGATCCAGCTCACTTTGATGGGGTCATTCCATCACATAACTTCATAGCATTTGGTGGAGGGCCTCGCATTTGTCCAGGATATGATTTCACAAAGATGGAGACCATAATATTTATACATCATTTAGTATCTAAATACAAGTGGTCTGTGATAGTTGAAGATGAAAAAATAAATGGTAATCCTTTTCCTGTTCCAGTTATGGGATTGCCAATCAAGCTCAAGGCAATAGAAATTGATTAGTTGTATATTTGATGCATCACTTGGAATATATATTTTTAAGTGGAAGTGTTATTCACCATAAACTACTAGAATGTTAACTTCAATATGTTAAATATTGATCATGCATATGGTTCTATACATAAAGAAATCTATAATTATGTGAAGAAATGGTGTTTTTCAAGCTGCAATTCGGTAAGTATATATGGTGGTATGATTAGAAATATCATGTGTTTTTATGTCAAGAAAAAAACATGTTTTGCTATTAATTTGAGCTGAATTAAATGATTAAGAAATTAACTCAAATTAGAGAAATTAATATGAGTTGACATAATTATGCCAATGATAATAGAAGGATTAGAAATGCCTTGCTCTTCCAATAGACTGCTGATTTGATCTTTGATTGGTTGATAAAGTTGTGAGATGTGATGGAACTCATATTTGATTTTGAAATAATCAAAATGGAGAAACGAATTGATATTGATTTTTCTTGTAGCCTCATCCAATATACACTTGCAAGCTAGTTCTTCAAGAACAATCTTTATCATTGACTATTGTGGGCTTGTGAGATCAATTCACCTTCACTTGTACTTGTATTTTAAACAATGGTTGTGCTAAAAATCATGTATAAGAAAGATTTGTTAAATCCCTTGATAACAAGTTTGAAAATCCCTTTGTGGTTGGTACAAAATTGAAGCCACACCAAGGAAACAATGAAATACCAACGATATTAATGCTAATGTATACAGTAATGTAGTGATTTGGTGATAATGCAAATGCTTTATGAAATCCGTTATCTGATGACAAGATTGCAAAACAGGAACCCAGATATCTTAGCTGAGTGTTATTACTACTTTCAAAATGATCAATACTCAATTATGCTAGAAATAAGAGGAATGCATACACAGCAAAAGGGCAGATTAAAGCTCCAAACTACGAGCTGCTCAGGTGAAAGGTATAAACCCAATGTTATGCACAGCTAAGCCACGCTTACAAATTATTCTAAGAAAGAACAGTAAACTCCTCCTTCATTCATAGTGGCAAACACACCTACAGGCTGCGATTATAATCACCTCTGTTCAAAGGAAAGACAGTTTATATTACTGTTGCAGCGCAATATCAAGAAAAGGCAATGGGACCTTATGGTGCACAAAACAGAGTTCTTGTCTTTGTCATCTATCCACTTCCGAAAGCCGTCTCTGCTCTTCTTGTACATTCTCTTTTTCTTTCACCATCGGCTTCTCTTTTCTGTTTTTCTGCCCCCACGATGCCTCTTTTTTTCTTTTTTCTGTCTACCTTCCAAAACTGCTATCTCCAACTGCCTTTTTCCCCTACGCTAACCTCAGCAACTTCTTTCTTTCCTGCCCTCCTTAACTGCCTCTCGATGCTCTTTTCTTGTTCTTCCACCTGCCACGCATAACTGTTTCCTTTCTTTTTGTTTTTAACCTTCTGGTGGAGAATTTGTACTCTTGAAAGAGAGGTACAAGTTCAAATCCTGCAGAGGTAGAGTATGTATGCCTCGTATTGTGGAACACGAGTTAGATGCCTCTCACATATTGGGTGTACAAGGTAGTCCCATATACTGTAAGCCATCTGTAGACCCAAAAACAGATCACCTGATATTGTGGACTATAAAAGGACCTTATCTTACCTTACCTTTTCTCTATCTGCCAGCGTGGATGTATCTCAATTTTATATGGCATCATCAAATTTATAACATAGCAGCCCTCAACTGCGCGTGGGGATGTGTACATATCAATTTGTTAAGTTAAACACAGCCTTTCAAAACAACCACGCCCCCTAAAGTAAAACACAAGCCAAAATCTCAAAACCAAAAGCAAAACACCAAACTCTAATTTAAATGCAAACCAAAATTTGAACCTCCAATCTTAAGCCAAAAAAAATGCAAGTCGATGCTCTGCATCATTATCCCATCATGTTCATTAATGACTTAGGATTTTCGATAAATTCAAAATACTAATGCTCAACTCAATGTATTTTAGTACATAAGTCATGAGGCAACAATCAAATTTTATAAAGGTTGGCTCCAGGAGTAGAAAATCTTAAATTTTAAATCTAAGGACAAGATTGTGGCATGATCCATCCCAAGGAATAGAAGTAGACCTAGTCTAAGAGGGCAAAGATCCTAGGTATTAGCTAGAATTTGTGAGAAGCAATAGACCTATCTAAGATCTAATACCTATGAGTTAATCATCAACCTAGGTGAATAGAATAAAGATATTTAATATTCAACATTATAGAGCATAATTACAAATAGATACACACAAATGTATTAGTTCCTTGGATGCATGAATCAAGGAGATGGCATGTTGAAGAGATGAGTTTAACTTCCAATCACTCCCAGTCAAGAGGTGAGTTAACTTAGTTTAACAATCAAACTAACTAAGATAGAGGTGCCTTGATTTAATAGAGGCGACACCAAACTACCATCAATCAAGGATTGATAAGGTAGTGATGGCACATATGTACTTCAACTCAAGGTGTACACATGTCATTATTAGCTACCTAGATGAGACTAATTAAATATTCTTAATATCCTAAATAATTTTATTAAACAAGTACAATATCACACTTAGGATAGAACATATTCAAGGCGAAAATATTTCACCAACACCCCTAGAAAGAGTAACTTAGGAGAAATGATAAATATAAATAAGTATAAAAACAAGGCCATGTTAGCTATTCGCGTACAATAAGCTCCCCAAAGAGGAAGAGAATGAAGAATCCCCCAAAGAAAGAGAATATAAAGAGACTAGGTAGCCCCCTTGCAAATCATATACATCCTATGTACTAGAGATGGATGGAAAATATATATGGTTATGTTGAATTAAATCATGAGAAGCCCCATTGGAGGCAACACTAAAATAAATGCAAGCAAAAGATGGAGGTAAACTCTCAATGCATGTCATTATACTACATTGCTTATCCACTAATATTGTTTCCACACTAAATGATTGAGTATAAACAATTGATAGATCTACATGTGTTGGTGTAGAGGAGTCCTTAGTCTCAAAATTAACTCAATTCTTAGGTGTACGAAGAGAAATATATATGTCTTCTTGATAAGTAAGATCTTCCTAAAATTTGAACACTACAATTGTATCACGATGATATGGTTATAACTCATCAAGATGGATAAAAGTGTCCATCATGAGATTATTTGATCTAATGGATATTCATCATCTTGTCGCCAAACATCTCTCAAATTTTAGTCCAAGGTAATGGTGGTGCTTAATATGAGTGGTGGTCATTATGGTATCAATGTTGACATTACACATAATTAGTGTTACACCCCATTGTGTGTTTACCTATTTACTATTACTATGAATGGTTAAAATATTGAATATATGAATGTGTTTGCAATTTTGATTAGAAATCATGTGCATGTACTTTGTTTGATTTCATCATTTGGAAAGAAATGAATGATTGTTAACTTGATTAATGTTATATTGAAATAAATATGTGGAAAGGATGTTAATTGAATTTGATATTTCAAATCATGGTTTATATAATGCAAATGATGGTATTGTGAACATCTAACTACTATTGCGAATGTGTTGAGTTGGATGCAGATGCAAGGATCAAGCCTCCAGAAGGACGGGAAGAATCACTCAGGAGAGGGATTTGGTTTGGAAACCCTTAACAAAGCCTAAACTAAACTCGCACACACTCACATATAGAATGGTTAAGTATAGCCGTTGTTTCAGATATTGGTAAGTCAATCCATAACATTGTTTGTTCATGTGTTAGATAGGATGTGATCTCATTTGAGAATGTTTGAATTAGTGTTAAGTGCATGGTTGGTGAAAGCTCTTTTCTTACATGTTCTTGATGTAATCGAATAGGCATATATACATAGAAGGTATATATATGTGTATACATATACATGTCGATGATAAGCCCATGTACATGACTTAATACGTACATGAGTATACAAAGGTAGGCATACCTCTGCATGCTCATGGACGGGTTGCTCATGGGCATGAGGGTATTAGATGGAAAAATAGACATACATATGTATATGAATATATACGTCAAATGTATATGTGATTATCGATAGGTTGATAAATATATGTGGATGATTGTATAAGTAATGTATATATATGATATATGTGTATATATACACATATTGACATATGTGTATGTATTTGACGAATAGAACGCCCATACACGTATATCAATACATGTATGTAAATATGTATATAAGTAAATACATATAATGATGTTTTATGTATGAGAGCATGAAATACGTATTCAGATATAAAATAGTTTATTATTGTGATTGATGCTAATGAATATATCTATACATACACACATATATATAAGTTTGTATGAACTTTATTAAGCACTCAAGTAAATAGCTCTGATATGGTATAGCACATATTTGTATAAGTATTAAAGTGATGTTTAAACATGCACATATATGCATATTTAACCCACACCATGCATTATGAACTCAATAAATGAAATAGAGTTTGGATCGAAGCTTATGAACAACAATGTGTAAACATGTGCATGTTAAGTCAATATACAAGCATTTATTGAGTCAACACTTTTGCAAAGTGTTGTGAGTAAAATGTAGACCAAGTCAGATGCTTTAAGCGCTGAAACCAAAATTTGACTTATTCTTACAAGTGAAAGCAGTGGCGAAATTAATATGGAAAGAGTTGATTCAGTGGCACCAAATTATGAATTTGCATAAAACAAATAGAATTCTATAGCTGCATGTTGATTTTCTATTAATAATCATGTGCTTGTATGAATCGGTCAAACCATTGCTAGCTCAATAAGAGGTTGATCTATGTTTAAATGAGCTAAGTAATTGCTTAAATCGCTGCCACCTTCTTCTTGAATGAGCTGATTTGAATTATGTTGCTGAGAGGTGCCAACTTGTTTAGCTAACTTGTAGGCATTCTTGTCTCAATTTTTTTGTATAAATAGGTAAGCTATTTCTCTCATTTGGATGCCATTCATTCTTGCTTATTGTTGTTTTGATATTTGATCTATTTGTTTTATAAGTTGAGAGTATTTGTGAGGTTAGAGTAAGAGAGTTATTGTAAGTTACTTTTTGGGAGAATTGGAGATTTAAGAGAAGATTGGAAAGCTAATTCTGGAAGGAACGAAGTAGTGACCAGCCTATCAATTGGGAAATAAGTGTTTACAGGCATGCGGTCTATTCTTTTATGTTTTTTTGTTTGGGAAAGATTGAATGTTTAGTTGTTTTGTGTGAAAATCATGGATTTGTTAGTATAGGGAAAGATTGTATTTCATACTTGAAGCAAAAGAATATATTCTCTCTTTGTTAATGTGTATGTAAAGTATTGATTGTACATACTCCGTACTAAGGAGTGATTGCATACTTTAGTATTATATACTAGGATACAAAGCTGCTTGAATAGCTGTGAAGTTTGATAAACTTGTTTATAAATTCTGAACTATAGATAGATCATATTGTCTCTTGGGAGTAGTTAATTCTTATGTGGAGAATAATTTATAAGAGGGAATGTACATAGTAGATATACTTATATTTACAAAGGGGGATAGGTTATTCCTGTGGTTAAAGATTACCTCATGAAGGGATTACCTAAGCATAGTGTACAAATGATCTTGAGACAAATCAAACTAGGATAGTTTGTGTGATCTAGAATTACTTTTATATGAAACTTTGGCCAAAGTAGTGCAGTTTTCCACTGGTTAGGTTGTCAATTTCATTGTGTACCTTTTATGCATGCTATTCCATGCTTTCCATACAAGATAGGATGTATACAAGTTCTTTGTCATGTGTAGGGCACAACACTGAGTTCAAATAGGCTATAGTTATGAGGTTTTCAAACCAACTCCTTCATCGAAGGGTAGGGCCATCTTGCCATATGTGGCAAATGTGCAGGGGACTGCATTATAGTCCGTGGATGGCAGAAAAGTGCCTGAGTGATGCTTCTCCTCCATAGTTGGCAACCAAGGTTTGAGGGAATCTTCTCAGATCGATGTACATCTATTGCTAATATTATCGAAGGAAGCTTTGAGAAGCTATGTATGTTTCATTTGTAATATATCTTTGAAAGCATGTAAATATCTTTATTATGAAAGAGAACAATGTTTGGAAATATTTTGTGTTCTTAATGCTTGTTAAATCTCTCTTTGAAAGAATTTTTTTTTATTTCATTTGGAAATGAACCTAGATTATTCACTTGAAAGGTAAACTTAGAGAATTTTTCTTGTTGAATAATTGGCATGTTACACATGGTATTAGAGCTACAGGGTTTAACTCTAGAACCTATGTGCTCACTATACTTTCCATCCAACATTATCTAATGTTTAGAAATTCTTGTGCCAGTATGGTGCATCTCAAGTTAACCACAAGAAAGTCAGTAATTGGGAATGAGCACTATCTGAAAGCCAAGAAGAAAAATGAGGCCATTGTTTGTATGATAGAGGGAACCAACTATGAGAATGTTGTCTAGTTAAGCAATGTTGAGACTATCAATCACACTCTTCCTCGAGTTAGCTAAGTAAAGAGAAGGATGAGGGAGGAAGATAACTTCAACTACTTACCTCCAGTCTCACCAGCAAAATTTGATTCTTTGTCACTTTCTAGGGACATGCCCTTGAAATGTAGCAACAATTCTACATTAATATTTAGGGACCCTAGAGTTCTTCCTCTATCATAAGTGATTGTAATTTCCTTAAGTAATGAATCTGAAGGATATGTTCCTCGTAATTAGGTATCAAAAGATAAATCTGAAGGATACTACCCCTTTTGGGATAGATATGTAGCAAATGAGAGATGAACAAAAATATGAGGGGTATACCCCATTGCGTTATGTATCTAAGAGTGAGTCTGAAGGGTACTCTCCCCTCGACTATTTGAATAGTTGATCTATGTAAATGGAAAGGATATTGAGATTCTCATGAATAAATAAAAGTTATATGTTTATCAAAGATTGTGTTCAAACTTATGATAAATTTCTTTTTTATGTGTGAATGAATGCTCATTTAAATGCTTTCCATAAGTTATGTGAACATAATAGAATCTAATAAAGATGAAACCTTCAAGTGTAACCATTTTTCTTATGAAGAATCATGAGAACAAGGACTAATCCTAGAGGGATCCAAGAATTCAAACAAGTTCCTAAGAGTGTTGAATCCAAATTGGATGAAATAGTGGCTATTATTCATGAGACCAATGCAAGGTTGGAAAATCTTGAGCAAGAAGGTAGAAAGATAAAGTGGAACAAGAGGTTCCAAATAATGAAGTCCCTATCAATGAAAATGAAGGAGAGAATTCTCATGATCATACCTAGACCCAAGAACACAAGGATGAGAATTTGCACCTCAATTTGAAGGATCTAGTAGGAAGCATTTGGCAACTGAACTTTCTAGGGACATGAAATATAACCCCACCTAAATTTGAAGGGGTACTAAAGGTGAAAATAATTTGAGGCTTGATAATACAAATGGAAAACATTTGAGATAAGGAACTACTCGAAGTTACAAGTTATTGAGCCTATCAAGCAGGGAGAAGCCTCCTAACTAGTGGAGGAATAAGAAAATGGAACCTAATCGTGGTATGTGCAGATCATGATGGCCAAAAGTGGGTGAAGCCATGATGGGTAAGCCGTGATGTGGTCATGACTTTATTTTTACCAAAATTTATGTAGCAGATCAACACAAATATATAAATTATTCTTTATTTTGAATTAATAACTAATTATTATTCATTTCATCCTGTCCAACCCATATTTTGAATCCAAACATGCATCACACAATTCTTATACTTCACACATAATATAGATTGGTACAGTACCGAATTTCATGAAGTTTTGACGAAGTTGGTTAGATAAATAAGTTTTTTAATTTTTTAAAAAACTGCTAATTAATTATTTAATTAGAAAAAACACAAAAAATATGGATCACATCTAAGATGAGTCCCCCATCATTTCTAAAATTCATAAAAAAAATATTATCATTTTATTGTGTTTAGGGTGGTGGTCGACATAATAACCACTTATTCCTAAAATTTAAGTAATTAATGATTGAAATTTCACTTTTTTCGCCGTACCAAATAGATTTGAAAAAAAAAAAAACCTTAGTAGCGGAAACGACATCTCAATTACAGATTTTATTCTTACATACATTTTGAAATAATCAGATAATCCTATTCAAATTTTACCTAAGCTGCTCACCTGCCAATTTTTGCCACTTGAGCCCTGCTTTTTCCATGGATGATCCCCGACATCAACCTCCTTAAATTACGATTGCAGATGAGTTTGTGGATATATTTAGGAAAAGGTGGCTACCCCAACTCTTCTTTGACCAAAAATGTATAGATTTCTAAAATATTAAGCAAGGGGACATGTCAGTTAATGAGTACCAAGAAAATTTCACTCTTTTGTTGAGGTACGTTCCTATGTACCACAAAGATGAGTGTTTCCCTATTAGGAAATTTATCATGGGGTTTAATGGAGAGATAGTAGGAGAAATGGATGTGCATGGACCATCTACCATGGACCTAGTTTATGAAAAAGTTGTGAAGCAAGAGAAGAATCTCAAGGCCATCCCTATCTTTAGGGAGAATAGAAATTGTAAGAAGTTTGGAGGAACTCAAAGTAGCCAAACTCCAAAGAAGAATAATGGAGTACAATATTTTCAAAAGCAAGGAGATAGGGGATCTCAAGGAAATTGGAATGAATCAAGGAGGGATCAAAGGGGAAATTATACTAACAATAACCCCAACAACACTGGAAGAAATGCTAATAAATTTGATGGGTCCATGGGAAGGAAAGGACCAACAAATGGATGTTTTACTTGTGGCAGAAATCATTATGCTACTTAATGTCCCAATAAATCTTTGGGGACATGACCACATGGAAATCCTCTTCTACCCAAGCAGGCTGCTTTTCAACAAAAGATCCATGATGCTTTGGATAATTGACAAGCGGTGTATCAAATTACTCTAGTGGAAACTCTAGGTATTTTATTTGGTATTACCCATTTCTATACTTATTGATACTGGACAAACTAAAAACTTTATTTCCCCTAGAATAACAAATCAAATATCTAAGAAAGCTATTTACATGGAAAAATCTTGGGATGTTGAATGTGCAAACCAAACAAGAGCAACGGTGGATCAATGCTTATTCAAAGCTAAGGTTTAACTTCCTAGTTTCCCTACTAAGGTGAAACTTTATGTAGCTCCCTTAGGATCATATGATGTTATCTTAGGAATGAACTAGATTTGGAAGCATAGAGCCAAAGTAGATATTCACGCTAAAACTGTAGAGTGCTTAGACAATCTAGGAAACTGGGTGATGTTGCAAGGGACACCCAGGGAAGTCAAGTTACGTCAAATTTCCGCAATGCAATTGCATAGGGCAAAGAAGAAAGGATGAAAGCTCTATGCAGTAAAGATGGAAAAGATTGAGGAAGATGGGAAATTCATTTCTCAAGTCAAACAAGAGGTAGAGGAAGGTAAAATGATGGAAACTGGAGAAACAGATATGGAAAAATATCCTATCCTTCAAAATTTTGTAGATGTATTTCCAAAGGAGTTACCTAGAAAACTACCCAAAAGGATATTTTATTTCTCCATTGACCTTGTACCAAGATCAAAACCTGACTCCAAATTACCTTACCAGATGATAACAATAGAGTTAATGGAGCTTAAGGCACAATTAGAAGATTTGATATCCAAAGGATTTATAAGGCCTAGCATTTCACCTTGGGGAGCACCAATGATCTTCATAAAGAAGAAGGATGGTACACTGTGGTTGTGCATAGATTATCATATGCTTAATAAAGCTATGATAAAGAACAAGTACCCATTGCCATGCATTGATGATCTCTTTGATCAAATGCGGGGAGTGGCTGTGTTTTCAAAAATTGATTTGTGATCAAGATATCACCAGTTAAGGATCAAAGATGAAGATATCATCAAAACTACTTTTAGGAATAGATATGAGCATTATGAGTTCACATTCCTATGATTCAGACTTACTAATGCACCTGCAACATTCATGAACCTAATGAACAACATATTTAGGGATCTTGTCTAGATAAGTTTGTCTTGGTTTTCTTGGATGACATTCTAATTTATTCCAAGAATGAGAAGGGCCATTGTAAGAATTTAGAGATAGTTCTTCAATGGTTGAGAGAACATTAGCTATATGGGAAACTTTCTAAGTGTATGTTCTTTCAAAAGAAAGTGCAATACTTAGGTCATGTGATCTCAACGGAGGGAATTTCAGTGGACCCAATGAAGATAAAGGCAGTGATAGATTGGTTGGTACCTAAGAATGTTCCTAAGGTCAAGAGTTTTATGGGTTTAGTTGGATATTATCGAAAGTTTGTGGAAAAAAATTCCAACATAGCCTTTCCTATTAATTCATTGTAGAGGAAAGGGAAAAAGTTTGAGTGGACATAAAAATGCCAAGTAGCATTTGACTTACTCAAGGAAAAGTTGACTGCCACTCCAACTTTGAAGGTACCAAATCCTAAAGGAAACTTTACTGTCATTGCAGATGCATCAGGTGAAGGATTGGGAGGAGTATTGATGTAAGAAGGGCAAGTTATTGCTTATGAATCAAGAAAGTTGAAGCCCTATGAGAAAAATTATGCATCACATGACTTAGAGATAGCAGTAGTTGTTCATACATTGCAGATGTGGAGGCACTATTTGTTAGGAAATCCTTTTGAGTGAAAAACCAATCATCACAGTTTGAATTATCTATTCACCTGACCTAATTTAAATGCATGACAAAGAAGATGGTTGGAGTTGATATCAAATTATGACTTCAACATCAATTACATAAAAAGGAAGGAAAATTGGGTTGTCGATGCCTTGAGTTATAGACGACATATTTCCTCAATTATAACAATTCAAACCGAATTTAAGAGTCAAGTGTTGCAAAAATGCAAGGATGATGAATACTATGAGCAAGCTAAGTAGGAACTCATGGGAGATCCACAAGATGCAATGTATGAGGGATATTACTTTGAACCTAATGGATTGCCAATGTTTAAAGGAAGAATATATGTGCCTAACTCTGAAGAGTTATAGAATATTGTGTGGAAAGAAGTTCATGAAGCACCATACTCTAGACATCCTGGAGTGACAAAAATGTTGGTTGATGTAAAGAAATTATATTTTTTGAAAGGGATGAAGGGAGATGCTGCAAGATTTGTGGCTAGATTCTTGGAATTCCAAAGAGTGAAGGTTGAACATCATCACCCTGCGAGACTATTGTATCCACTTGATGTTCCTAAAAATAAGTGGAAAGACATTAGTATGGACTTTGTGTAAGGATTACCCATGTCAAGGAATAAGCACAATTCCATTCTTGTGATAGTGGACAAGCTTACTAAGGTAGCACACTTCATACCTGGAAATTTGATGGATGGAGCTCCTTTTATAGCTCGCAAATTCATTCTAGAAGTGCTTGGGTTGCATGGTATTCCTAAGAAAATGATCTCAGATAGGGATGCATGTGTGAATTCTAGGCTTTGGAAAACCTTATTTTTTGCACTTGGAACTTAGCTAAATATAAGTTCAACATATCATTTGAAAAAAAATGGTCAAATAGAAAGAGTAAACCAAGTATTGGAAGACCTATTGAGAATGTATTGCATGGACCAACAATAGAAGTGGGAAGATTACTTTCCTTTAGTGGAATTTGTTTATAATAATTCCTACCATTATGCAATTAAGATGGCTCCTTTCGAAGCATTGTATGGATGAAAGTGTCAAACCCCTATAAGTTGGGATAAAATTGAGGATAGGGTGAGTCTTGGGCCTGAAATTTTGTCAAAAATGGAGGAACAAGTTAAGGTTATCAAGCAAAGAAAAGCTAAAGCCAATGATAGGCAAAAAAACTATGTTGATTCTAAATGGGTACCTAGGAACTTTGTAGTAGGAGAGAAGGTATTGCTAAGGGTAAAACCTCATAAAAGTGCTATCAAGTTTGGAAAGTCATCCAAACTAGCCTCACGCTATGTAGGTCCTTTTGAGGTCCTTGAGGAAGTAAATCTTGTTGCTTACCGAATTGCATTGCCACATGATCTTGCTCAAATGCATAATGTCTTTCACGTCTCTTACCTAAAGAAGTATATACTAGGTGATAATCATGTAATTGACTGGAATGATTTATAGGTACATGACCCCGGAGTGGTAACCATCGAGCCTATTAGGGTGCTTGGAATGCTCAAGCTTCGCTTGCATAATAGGGGGGTTCTATAGTGCAAAGTCCAATGGGACCAATATGGAGAAGATTCTGCCACTTGGGAGGACTATGTAGAAATTGAACAAAATTTTCACATGTCTTACATGCTTTTGTTAATGATTGAAAATAATTTTGTGTTTGTTTTAATTATTTTGTGTTGCTACATAAAATCATAGGGGATGATGATTCACGAGGGGGGGATATGTTACACCCCGTTGTGCGTTTACCTATTTACTATTACTATGAATAGTTAAAATAATGAATATATGAATGTGTTTGCAATTTTGATTTGAAATCATGTGCATGTACTTTGTTTGATTGCATCATTTGGAAATAAATTAATGAATGTTAACTTGATTAATGTTATATTGAAATAAATATGTGGAAAGGTGTTAATTGAATTTGATATTTCAAATCATGATTTATATAATGAAATTGATGGTATTGTGAACATCTAACTACTATCGTGAATGTGTTGAGTTGGATGTAGATGTAGGGATCAAGCCTTGGGAAGGAGAGGAAGTATCACTCAGGAGAGGGATTTGGTTTGGAAACCATTAATAAAGCCTAAACTAAACTCACACACACTCACATATAGAATGGTTAAGTCTAGTCGTTGTTTCAGATATTGGTAATTCAATCTATAGCATTGTTTGTTCCTGTGTTAGATAGGATGTGATCTCATTTGAGAATGTTTGAATTAGTGTTAAGTGCTTGGTTGGTTAAAGCTCTTTTCTTATATGTTCTTGATGTAATCGAATAGATATACATACATATAACATATATATGTGTATACATATACATGTCGATGATAAGCCCATGTACATGACTTAATACGTACATGAGTATACGAAGGTAGATGTACCTCTTCATGCTCATGGACAGATTGCTCATGGGCATGAGGGTACTAGATGGAAAAATAGACATATATATGTATATGGATATATACGTCAAATGTATATGTGACTATCAATAGGTTGGAAAATATATGTGGATGATTGAATAAGTAATATATATATATATATATGATATATGCGCATATACACATATATAAAAATAAAAATATTTCAACATACATGTATGTATTTGACGAATAGAATGTCCATACACGTTTATTAATACATGTACATGTATATGTACATATGTACATAAGTATAAACATATAATGATGTTTTATGTATGATATGGTATAATGCATATTTGTATAAGTATTAAAGAATTGTTTAAACATGCACATATATGCACATTTAACCTATACCATGCATTATGAACTCAACACATGAAATAGAGTTTGGATTGAAGCTTATGAACAGTAGTTTGTAAACATGTGCATGTTAAGTCGATATGCAAGCATTTATTAAGTCAATACTTTTGCAAAGTGTTGTGAGTAAAAGATAGACCAAGTGAGATTCCTTAAATGTTGAAACCAAAATTTCCATACATGTATATTAATACATGTACATGTATATGTACATATGTATATAAGTATATACATATAATGATGTTTTATGTATGATATGGTATAATGCATATTTGTATAAGTATTGAAGCATTGTTTAAACATGCGCATATATGCACATTTAACCTATACCATGCATTATGAACTCAACACATGAAATAGAGTTTGGATTGACACTTATGAACAGTAGTTTGTAAACATGTGCATGTTAAGTCGATATGCAAGCATTTATTAAATCAATACTTTTGCAAAGTGTTGTGAGTAAAAGATAGACCAAGTGAGATGCCTTAAATGCTGAAACCAAAATTTGGTCCTTATTCTTACAAGTGAAAGTAGTGGCCAAACTAATAGGGAATGAGCTGATTTGGTGGTTCCAAATTTTGAATTTGCATAAACCAAATAGAATTCTATAGTCGCAAGTCAATTTTCTATTAATAATCATGTGCTTGTATGAATTGGTCAATCCATTGCTAGCTCAATAAGAAGTTGATCTATGTTTAAATGAGCTAAGTAATTGCTTAAATTGTTTCCACCTTCTTCTTGAATGAGCTGAGTCAAATTTTGTTGCTAAGAGGTGTCAACTTGTTTAGCTAACTTGTAGGCATTCTTGTCTCATATTTTTGTTTAAATAGGTGAGCTATTTCTCTCATTTGGATGCCATTCATTCTTACTTACTATTGTTTTGATAGCTGAGCTATTTGTTTTATAAGTTGTGAGTATTTGTGAGATTAGAGTAAGAGAGTTATTGTGAGTTAATTTTTGGGAGAATTGGTGATTTAAGAGAAGCTTGGAAAGATGATTCTAGAAGGAATAAAGTAGTGAACTGTCTATCAATTTGGAAATAAGGATTTACAGGCATGTGGTCTATTCTTTTATGTTTTGTTGTTTGGGAAAGATTGAATGTTTAGTTGTTTTGTGTGAAAATCATGGATTTTCTTTTTAATATATAAGCAGGGAATGGCCTTGATCCCATAGATACATTAACAAACCAAAAAAATTAGGGAAAGGTGGAAAACAACACCACCAACCAACCAAAAAAATCATTTTTAGCACGCAGGATAATATTTAAATTCGTACCCATGGTCCAGCCATTATCAATCAAAAACATTAAGTTTTTAGCATCATACTTCAAACTACAAAGACCATTAATAAGATCAAGAGTATCCCAAGTGGTATTCCACCATATCATATAGAAAATAACACAACAGTCCCAAATATAATTATAGAAAGACAAAAAAAAACTCATAAAAAAAAGACAGAGCAGCAACAATGAGCCATTAACTAGTTTTCTTCAATAGGTCCCTATACTCTCCCATGAGAGCAATATACTCATGTGAATCAAGGCCCTCTGTCTCACTAGTATCTTCAGGGTGTCTTGTTTCCCCTATTTCTTTAATTTCCTAGTAATTTTTGTTTCGCCAGAAGCCGCTCCAAGCATAGCTCTTCTCATCAATCTGTTAGTTACTTTCATAAGAGTAACTAATGCCTTTTCCATGTCTTTGAACTATACCTTCAAGAAAGTTAGTCTACTTTTTAAAAACTCATTACTAATTTCCTCAGATTTATTCTCCATTCTTGAGAACCTAACCTATTGCACATTTCCAACCTCAACACTATCCTCAGAAGGCTCCACTTGCTCCTTCTCTTCCTCCTCTTTCTCATCCTCTAAGCCATCCTCCCCCATCTCATAGGCATAGTCCTCAAATTCTAGGTCCTCAGAGTCCTCTTCTTCCTAAGCTTCAAAATCTTCGTACTCTAGGTCCTCCTCCACATTTAGTAACATTTTATGTTTTCCTTTTTTCTCCTTCGATGCCACCTTAGCCAACTGTGCCAACCTTCTCCCTCCACTACCACCACTTCCTTTCCCTTGTAAAATTTCCTTAGCCTCCTCAATTTGGTTTCCTTCCTCCATGATATTAATTACCTCTCTAGGATTTACATCTCTTCCAGGCTTCTTATCTTTCGAGGGTTCTAACAACAAATGGGAATGTTTCCTTTTTTCAGGTGTTGCTCAAATGAGCTCTAACTCAAAGCTTCTTTTATCTTCACTCCTCTATGACCTTGGAGTTGAGGGGTTTGACAAGATTCCCACAGGGGAGTTGCTTTTGGCAGGGATAAGCACATGCCTAGCAACCAGTGCAGGAGGGTGGCGAGGAATTTTCTCATCAATCGAGAGTTCATCAATAGTAGGGTTATCCTCCTTTGGTTGTTCCTCAATTTCTTCAACAAGTCGGTCAAGGTTAACATATCTAGCATTTAATGGGTTTCCATGAGGGTTCAGGGCCAGGGCATATTTGTACAAAGTAAGCATTAGACCTTGGTGGAGGGGAGGGGTAGCGCCTTTCTCAATGTTAAGCTGCAGAGAGGATAACAAGTAAAATGGAAAATTGATAAGCTCCCCATGCCTAATATGGTTTAACAGAGGGAAGTTGTACACATGTAACAAAATGTACCTACCCTCAAGAGTGAAATAACACATCACAAAAAAACTTACTAATGTAAAAGGAGGAGGGAGTTCAAGTCTGGCATACCTGTTCTAGAATCTCTTAATATTTTCCCCTTCATGAAGGAATTTATCAACAAACCTCTGATAGTCCACCCCACTCTTCTTTGTGACTTTGAGCCCATTATTCTGCAAGCCCGTAGCTTTTGCAATGAAACAAGTTGTGACCTTGAATTTCACTATGCCTATAGTGACACTACCCTTCTACCAAGAGTTTGTGATTTTTTTGTTAAATTCTCATTATATCTTTTCAAAGATTGGAATAAGGGGATCATACCCGCATTCTCGAACATCCTCCGCAGGTCCACATTTTGTTTGAGGGCTTGGCAGTTTGACGGCTCTGTTCTTTTCCTTGGTCCACCCATTTTACTTGTCTATAAATTCTTTTGTTGCATAGCGAATTTCTTCATAATCACTCTCTCTGTTTGCTTTCTTCCCTAAATGCAACCAACTCTTAAATGCTAAGAAATAATCAGAGCCAATATTGATTGAAATATTGAGAAGTTTCTTATCAAGGAAGCCGACTTCACATTTTCTGGAACCCAAGACTCATCATTATTCTTACAAGCATTTAAATCTTTATTAAGATTCCTTCTTTTCCCCATTTTAGAAATACGGGGATTACTAACACCAGGCTTTTCGACATGCATAGAAATGACACCCTTTAACAAATTGAATAATTTCATGTGATTATTGATCACCATCTTTAAGGGGAATTATTAGAATTATCCCCATCCGAGATCATCCTATATAAACCCATACTCCAGATACCATCATTACACAGAAAGCAAAAAGGCACCACTTGGTACTCATTAATTCCACATAAAGCCAACCATTCAATTTTGCATGTGATATTAATTTTCAAATATTTCATTTAGGATTACATCTCTTAAGGACATTGACATGTTGTCATTTTTCCAACATGTCCATCCCCTACAACTCAGTGCCACATTGGTAGCACGATCAATAGCTTTATTTCCTTCCCTGTACACGTGTTGCACTCGACAAATGTTGAAGAAATTTTTAATGAATTTGCATCTATCTATTATATTTTTTAATTCCCAAGGAGGTGCATCTTCTTCATTTAGTATGTCCACAATTAGCTTAGAATCCCCTTCAATGATGACATTTTTGTACTCCAACTCCTTTAGAAAATTCAAACCTCCAAGAGCGGCCATAACTTCAGCTTTATTGTTAGAGAAGACACCCAAATTCACTCCATAACCCACAATAAAACCTCCTTTATGATTTCTAACTAGACCCCCAACATTAGCTTGTCTCGGGTTGCCTTTTGAGCACCCATCAAAATTACACTTTACCCAATATTTTTGCGGAGGACTCCAAACAGTGCCCATTCTATTAAACATATTTGACCAATTGAGATTCGTTAAATCTTTCTTTATTCCCCAATTCTATTTTACCCTCATTTCTTTGTAATTAGACCAAGTATTGGAAAATTTGTATCTTCCTGCCTTAATATTTTCCTTAATTTGGGTTTTAATAATCTGACTGACCTCCCTACTGCTTCTCTCCACTTCTCTGAATATTCTATTATTCCTTTCCTTCCATAATCCCCAAGGAGAAAATGGAGGAACTTGATTCCAAAGATCCACCATAACATTATGCGAGAATGGGAAATTTGACCAACTTTCAATATAAAGCTTCATTGAATTGGGAAACACCCAATTAGAGGACATAAACAATGAGAAGCAGGACCACACTTCCCTCACATATTGGCATTGGAAGAAGATATGAATTATCGACTCCTCTTCTTGTTTGCAGAGTGAACACCTATTTACCAGTTGGAAGCCTCTCTTAACCAGATTGTCAATAGTGAGGATTTTTCCATGAGCAGCAGTCCACTAGAAATAATTAATTTTGGGGACAAGGTTCTTTAGTCACACCCTATCCTAGAAGTGGTCAGGGATAACAACCTAATCCTTTGCTAGATCTTCATAGGTCTTTTTTATTGAGAAATAGCCAGAAGCCCTGCTTTTCCAGAGCCACTCATCTTCCCTTTATCTATAGAACCACTTAGCCTCCACTATCGGATTATGCAGATTCATGAGGATTGGGTCCCAATTTACCTGTCTTTGACCTCTCAAGTTGTTCCTCCTTAATAAAGTGTTGAACTCCTTCCATTTGGGTTCCTCCATGTCCTAGTTTATATAATCTGACACTTTTTTCCACAAATAGTTGGGAGATGCTAATAAAGAGTTAATCTGATAAGGATAATTGAACCCAGCTATAGTTAGATTAATTTTTTGATAACATGATTTTCATTATTTTTTATTACGTAAGCAGGGAAAGGACCTTGATCCTATGGTTAGAAATCCAAAACAACAAACAAAGAAACAGGCTGGGAAGAACAACACCAGCCCCAACCAAAAAACAACAAAATGGCACGCAGGCCAAGTAACTAAAATTGCAACCACAAAACCCTGATAATTGAACCCAACTATAGTTAGATTAATCTATTGATTACATTATTTTCATTATTTTTATTAGGTAAGTAGGGAAAGGGCCTTGATCTCATGGTTACAAAGCCAGAACAACAAATATAGAAATAGGCTGGGAAGAATAGCACCAACCCCAACCAAAAAAACAACAAAATGGCATGTAGGCCAAGTAACCAAAATTGCAACCACATAACCCTCATGCCACTTATCTTCCCTTTCTCTATCGAACCACTTAGCCTCCCCTATCAGATTATGTAGATTCGTGAGAATTGGGTCCCAATTCACTTGTCTTTGACCTCTCAGGTTGTTCCTCCTTAATAAAGTGTTAAACTCCTTCCATTTAGGTTCCTCCATGTCCCAGTTTATATAATCTAACACCTTTTTTCCACAAATCCTATTTAAAGATGATAATAAAGAGTTAATCTGATAAGGATAATTGAACCTAGCTATAGTTAGATTACTTTGTTGATAACATGATTTTCATTTTTTTTATTAGGTAAGCAAGGAAAGGGCCCTGATCCTGTGGTTACAATGCCAGAACAACAAACAAAGAGACAGGCTGGGAAGAATAGCACTAGCCCCAACTAGAAAACAACAAAATGGCATGCAGGCCAAGTAGCCAAAATTGCAACCATAGAACCCGATCATGGATTTTTTAGTATAGGGAAAGATTGTATTTCATACTTGAAGTAAAAGAATATATTCTCTCTTTGTCAATGTGTATGTAAAGTATTGATTGTACATACTCCATACTAAGGAGTGATTGGATACTTTAGTATTATATACTAGGATACGAAGCTGCTTGAATAGCTATGAAGTTCGATAAACATG
>VDFB02041017.1:0-41557 GCA_007258455.2 Sequoia sempervirens
AAAAAAAAAAATCAGAAAAAGGATAAAAGAAATCATCCTCTAGTGAAAACCACTTTGGTGGCACTTTGGGCAAGTACCTCAGTGAAAACCTGGCAAAAAGGTGCCTTGCATAAATAAGCACTTTCCATCCACCAGGATCTTTACAGCTTGTTCGACATCATCCATCCATTTCACTTCCATCATCCATCACATCCATATCTCCATCCATCACTCATCCACTCACATTTGCACCATAGCTTGGTCCTGTGTTCATGTCATGATCCCTCCTAGTACTACTCGGTCCATTCTCAAGGTTAGTTTGTCCTGCCTTTATCAGAGTAGTCTATTGCATCATGCTGGGGGCACGTTCTCATTAGATCATATTCGTGTATATTCTTAAAAGTCCTCAAATCAAAAAATCCAAAAACATCAGAAAATAAAAAAATCCAGAAACATCAGAATATCAGAAAATCCAAAAACATCAGAAAATTAGAAAATCCAAAAACATCATAAAATCAGAAAATCCAAAAACATCAAAACATATCAAAATCCAAAAATAGGTCAAAAAGTCGGTCAAAAAAATCAAAAACAGAGTCATCTTGTCGAACTACATCATCTCTGAGCTTGAAAGTAGGCAAGGTTGATCTTTGATCATCCCCCGAGACATTTAGGTCAATCCTATAGGAGTCTGTCATAATAAGCTGACATCTCATCATGTATATCTCCATCTGTAAGTTGGTCAAGTCATTAGTTGAACTACGTGGTCTCTGCGTATATAACGTAGGCAAGGCTAGTCTGTTGACTAGCCCTTGAGACCCCTAGGATAGGTCTTTAGGTTAGTCTCTTGGTCAAAATTTTGGAAAATCCCCAAAAAATCAAAAATCAAAGAATCAAAACATTTGCAAAATCTTGAAAAATACTAAAAACAGCCTCAAAACATTGCAAAACATCAAAACATCCAAATATCTGAGAAAAATCCATCCCTCTCATCTCGCTTGCACCCGCAATAAACACCACTCATAATAAACTGATCATCATTATCAACCTTTGGTGAAATAGTTAGAAGCAAGTCTAGCAGATTAAAGGTAGAACTCAAAACATCGGGTCTTAAGTCTAAGTCAGTGCGTAAGCAAATTGGTCATTTCTTTATATTGGTAACAGATCATCTGAATTTGTCCCATATCAATTATCCCTTAGAACACTTTGGATAAATGAAATGACGTGCCACCATCCACTAACATGTCGTAGGATGAATCCTTCCTACAATGGGCATTATCTTTTGGAAATAAGTTTTGGTTATGATCCTTAGAAAACACATCCTCTTTCCATTAGCGGTATTGAAGAGCATCAGTTTGTTTGTTTACTTGGTCTTTATCTTTTGACTTATCTTATTTTGTGCTCATTCCAAGGACGTCTCGATGATATCCCAAAACAGAGGATTTAGAGAAATAGGAATGGGGCAATGATCGTTATCTTTTGTCTGTTGTGCTTGTTGGATGTTCTTGCAATATAACCTCAGTGAATACTTGCTTTGTTAGGTATGCATGGAAGAGGTCTAGGGCAACTTGTTGACTATTATAGGGATAGGTTTACCTTTCCATGTTTTGGTCAGAGGTGTCTAAAACTTCGAAAATACATCCTAGCAAGGTTTCTGTATGTTAGGTGTGAACAAGAATACTCCTATTTGATTGTCGAGTCAAAGTCCATCACACTGGGTACAATGCCATCCTGGTTTTCTATACCTCGATGCATCGTACCACGTGTGTTATCAAACATAAGAAAATATGGCCCTTTGAAAATCCCAATTCCTTGGCAGGTAATCATCATCATCATCATCATTTGCATTTGTGTCATCTTGTGTCTTGTTGAAATGACTTCTTCTTTTCATACTAACCACACTAACAAGGTACTATGACAGTTGATCATCATCACTATCATCGCTATCAATCCTGCATCCACAAATCATTAGCATATTGCATAAGCATATCATATAAGAAACATGCACATTGCATTATCATCATATAAACAGGTTATCATAAACATTCATTCCATAATCACTTTTGCATAATCATAAGCAATAGGTATATAAAAATTTAATTCATTAGGCATACATACTTGCATAACATCATGACATCATATCATCACATTACATTCACATCTCATTATGCATCAGCATATCACTTTGCATTAACATATCATTGCATCACATACATCATCATTTAGGATAATAACATTTGTTATTCTAAGCATCTCAATTTCATTGTGCATTAGCACCATTTCATTAGCATCATATCATGACCATCACATCATATTACATCCATCCATAAATCATCTCATATATAAGAATTTTCTACACATCATTGCATATACCATTGATCATATCATTTCATACATACCATCATTTCACATATTGCATTAGCATAAAATAAACCATCATATAGTTAACATCATTATACATCATATCATAGGTGAGCATAATATAGATCTGTTAGTCATAATCATTGCATAAACATCATTAGAAATAAATGCATCCATAACATATAAAAGAAGAATCATACATGCATACATAAAGGAGTACACACTACATCGCATCAAAATCAGCTCGTATATATATCATATCATCAACTATCATAGTACAAGGAATAATCGGATCACTGTACATGTATGTCAATCAGTACAAAATGCCCATTGGGCTATCAAAAACGAGCCCCTAAGGCACAAAAAGTACATCATAATATCTGGATCACACTTGATCTCCATGAATGTTGCCCTCACCCCTGTCACCGTGACCCTTTGGTGGTCTCTGGCTGGCGCGCTCTGAGTACTCCGGGACCCAATATGCTCTAGGTACAATGTCGTGGTAGGCCCGTCAGTAGTACTCTATCTCTCGGATAGCATCCCTATAAGATCATATCGACACTGTACCCTGGGAGGAGGAGGCTATCATACTCTCAATTTGCTACTTGCGGCCTAGCTCGGTGGCTGCCTGTAGCTCTGTAGCCTGTCTCTGCTGCACAGCCTGATCCCTCTCTGCTCTAAGCTGCTCTCTCTCAGCCCTCGCCTGGTCTCTCTCTAGTGTCACTGCCTAAACCTGGGCCTGCAACTATAAAATCAAGGCATCCTGTGCATCTGCCTGCCCTGCTGGCTATACCCATGGCTATGCGTGAACCTGATCCTCACCCTCAGCTCATGGTGGTGGGACTGGCAGCTCCTGCTGCTAATCCTGCATGGGGACATCTCCCTGACCTGGTAGGACTGGGGGAACCAATGGTAGGTCATGTCGAATCTTGACCCTCGGCCCTCGCCCTCGTCCTCTCCCCCTGCCTCTGACCCTGCGCACCTCTAGATCCTCGCCTGGAATGGTCAACCGAAGAGGAGGTCTGAACTAGTCTCTGTAGGCCTGTGTGGTCCCTGGATCTGCCAACCCCTGATCATAAGCCCACGGTCGGGCTACCAACTACCGAAAGCTATCAACCACCTCCGTGGTAGGAATTTCGGGCCCCCATGCTATCTGTGTCATGTTGCATGCAAAGATGACTACATAACCATCATCGGGCCAATCCTGTGGCTCTCCAAACTAACATTGTACGTGCCCGGGCAAGTATCTCTCAGTCATCGTGTGCTCTCGGCCCTGCATGTATCAATCCTAGTGGCAGTAAAAGAGTTGAGTAGCATTGTCAGCCCATCCAGGTTGACCAAGGTATGGATGCCAAGTAAAGACAAGCATCTCGTCCAGGACCCGCCTCCAATAGGGGATCCCATGCTCGCCAGTGTGTGTGAAGGACACACAACCTCTGTACCATAAAACCAGGGCATCCTCTGCCCCCATCGGAACTGGAACGACCCGTGGACGTAGCATAGAAATGTGCTCCCATGCCCAAACATGAAAAAGTGTCACTATGGCCCCCAACACTTTGCCATCCATATAAACTTACTCGTGAAGGTCCCTGTAAAGTGAGGCTAGAAGGACAGGCCCCCATGCAAAGCAAACTGGCTTGTCCTGGACCATCCGCTCCCAGCAGTAACCCCAACCGGGATTGAAGTATTGCCCTCGTTTGTCTAGGGCAACCAAACCTGAAATAATCACTGCAACCACCCAGTGGAAGGGAGGTGCGATAACCCTGTACCGCTCAAGCTCAATCTGCCCCTCGCAGTAAATAATGTCCCGTGTGGCGAGGACTTTGGTGCATCACTCACATCCCTCCTCCATATCATAGATCGCCCGACGGCCATGAATAGGCAATCACAGAATGCGCCAAACGTCCTCTAGGGTGATGCAGCCTGCAGCTAGTGGGGAAGATGAAGCTTGTGATGTCTCATTTATTATACCTCGGCCAGTGATACTTATCCCTAGGTATTATTGTGCCGCGGGCATCACGCAATGTGCCACAATCATGACTCCGGTCATCACGGTCTCTGTCACTCGAGGTCGAGTAGGACACTGCACCAAATCCAGCGATTGGTGCTCTCAAGGTAGAGCTCCCTAGGTCCATCCTGCATCAAGGAAAGTTAGCATGTTAAAATTTTTGGAAAAATCCTGGCCTAATGCTCCAAGCTCACTTCCAGCAGTGCAGTTTGTGATGGTGTCGCAGTTTGAGTTTCCTCAAACTCATTGGCCAGACCTAAATTGAGAGCCAAAGCGGGCTATAAACAGCTGCTTTGCTTTCAACCTCTGAATTTGCATGAAAAGAGCTGTTGGCACACTTTTTAAAACCCGGCCCACCGAGGAACTTGTTGTGGCCGGAGTTCCTGAAACTCAAATTGCACCATTCTTGGCTAAAGCGAGCTACGGTTTATGAGTGCAAAGCGGCTGGCGTGATGCCGGTTCAAAGGCGGCGATGCTATAATAATAGCACGTTGGAGAGAGCTCATCTTTAAAGGGCTAATTAATGCATTAATTGAAAAAATTAAGCCATAGTTAGGGTCACATACTGGTGCCCCGATGCCAGGTGGCTGCTAGTATGTTTGAACTCAGTCCGAAATGTGTAGAGGAAGCTGTTGTTGTGCCATATTGTCAGAGGGTCAGAGCTCGAATCTTAAGGTTTTCTAGCGGAGGTGTGTAGCCAGAAAATGGCAGAAACCCTCGGACCCTTTAAGCCCAAAATTAGGTTTTAACCTAAATGGCTATCTGCTAGGGTTTGGACGCCAAACTGTTTTGTCTGTTTGAGGCTTGTTTTCATCGTTTTATTGCATTTAGACACGTTTTTAGCCTCGAACCCTCTAGGACTTATCCGAGTATTTTGTCATCTTTTTTGAGATCGCACCCAAAAATTAAAATTTTCATCCGATCTCTTGAGGGGGCGTTATAATGGCATGTTTTCTCCTACCATGCAGCAGTGGGGCAAGTTTTTAAATATCAAAAATTTTGGCTTTGATCGAGATCATTTATTCTTTAAACCAACGCAACAAGTGCATTGCTTTAAGAGGGAAAAATGTGAACCGCGCGAAATATATTGATTGACGCCGTGCATTCGATCCTAACTTACTAACATCGTTTCCTCTGAATCATTCACTAGATTACAACGGTAATCAAATTCACCTATGGAAGTTAAAGTTAATCAATTTCATCCCTTAATTGGATAAAATCATTTTATCTAATTAGAATTCCATTCCCATTTGTTAAATTAAATCAATCCATCTGATCCTAATTTATACCCTATTGAATAAATAATGAATTTATTTGATTTAAATATCAAGTAATAAAATTAAAATTAAATAAATTAAAAACCTTATTTGATTTAATCTATTACCATCCTTTTAATTAAATAAATCAAAATCCTTATTTAATTAGCCTCTTATCATATTCCTCTCTTATTTGATTTAAATAAAATCCATAAATCTAAGTCAAATAAATTATCATCAAATCTCCTATTAAATTAATTAACCCTTGATTAATTTAACCTCATCTTATGTAACATCCTCTAGATAATGCAAGTTGCACATGAAAATAGATTTAATTCATTTATTAAATCTCTATTTTCCTCACAAGGCATCTTTTGGAATATTCTCTCAATTTGAATTCAAAAATTCCAAGTCAACATGTACATCCAACAAGGCAATAACTTCCTCTTACATGTCATTTTCCTTGAGCCAAGTGGAATTTATTGCATTTTCCCTTCCCTCTTGCATGTCATTTCAACAAATTTGAATTTCAAATATTGGCATTTATTGGCACAAACCCCAAATCTTGCACATCCATCACCCACTCATAGCTTGACAAGTGGCACCATATCATTGGATGAATGTTAGTCCCACATTTCTCAAATTTGGACTTTCATCCATCTTGAAAATCTATAAATGAAGAGCTCCTCTCCTCATTTCATCATCCACAATCCAAGCAAAGTTACCATGCTAAAATACTTAGCCATTTCCATTCATCAATCTTGAGTTCTTAGCTAGGTTATTGCAGATTTTGGCTTGGAGCTCTCACCATTCATCATCAAAAGTGGATCAAATATCTTCATCAAGTCAACATATCGAAGCTTGTAATCATAGGAATTGGGAAAGGGCCAATTTTCACATCAAATTGGCACCAATCATGCACCTGCCACAAAATGATCCCACCTGCACCTGTCCGCCCAGTCCTGAACTTGCAAATGGATTTCATGGGGAATCCTTGTTTTAGCTTGCAAATCCTTGTTTAACTTGTTTATTCATGTTGTTTTGCAGGTACTAGGAAAAGGGTTCACACAATATTGTATCCAATAAAGGTCTTTCTCATGTAGTAAATATCTATCTCCTTTCCTATTTCATCATTTTGAGCAAGAAGAGCACCTAGTGACACTAATGTAGTTGAGATATAAAGAACCAAAGGTTTATCCCCTAGTGGTGGAATAAGGACAAGGGGTGTCATTAGATAATCTTTAAGTTGTTGAAATGCTTGGTTTCAATTTGAATCCCATTTGTAGGCTACCCCCTTGTGAAGAAGGTGAGAAAAGGGATGACACTTATCTGCTAGTTGTGCTATGAATCTTCTGATAGATTGCAATCTCTCTTGTAAACCTAAAATTTTCTTAAGTTTTTGTGGTGGTTCCATATCTAGGATTTCCTTGACCTTAGTTGGGCCTACTTCAATTCCCCTTCATGATACAATGTATCCTAAGATTTTTCTTGTAATGACACCAAATATGCACTTTTTAGGGTTCAACCATACTTTGTACTCTTCAAGTCTATCAAATTGGTCCTAACACATCTAAATGCTCCTTACTTATTCTAGACATAGCTAAAATATTATCCACATAATCTTCTAAAGTCTTGTGAATCATGTAATGAAAAACCAAGGTCATTACTCTTTGATAGGTGGATCCAATGTTCTTAAGACCAAATGACATCACATTTCAACAATAAGTTCCCCATGGACATGTAAATGTTGTTTTATGTTGATCTTCTTTGGCTATCATGATCTGATTTTACCCAGAGAACCCATCCATGAGTGAAAGTATTTCATTTCTAGCTATCAGATCCACAATTATGTCAATATTAGATAAATGAAAATCATCCTTGGGACATGCCTTGTTCAAATCTATAAATTCCATGCATATCTTGATGCCCCTAGTGGGTTTTGAGATTGGTACAAGGTTTAAAACCCACTCTGATGAACCCCACATCAAGAAACTTTTATAACTCTAGTTTGACCAATAATTCTATCTATGGATGCATTTTTATTAGATTCTACTTTATCAGTTTAGCTTGAGGATAAACCATAAGATGGTGAAAAACTACTTCAGGATCAAGGCCTTGCATGTCTGTATAGAACCACACAAAATTTATCTTCCGCTCTTTTAGGAAAGTTGCTAAGTTCTTCTATTCTTCATCATGGAGTGATTCTACATAAAAGGTGAATTGTGTTGCCTCCTCTATCCCTACATTGACTGGATTGGACTTCTCGACAAACACTTTTGATTTCTCTAGATGTATCACACTACAGGGTAGATTGATTCCCTCGTCCTCGGGTGCCTTAGAGAAGTTTTCACCGTTGGATATGTCCTTTATTTTTACTATTTTATGATCTAAAAGTGCCATAGTGTGGTTTTCACTTAGGGATCGAGACATGATTTTTATATTTTCCATTTTGTGATTGAGAGATTCAATTGTTTCTCCATAGTATGCTTGTGTATCCAATTAATTTCAAAACCTTCTTTGTGATCTCCAAATGGCATGTAGTCTCAGATCCCCATGAATTCAGAGATAGCCTCATCATTTTTGAATGATTCTAGAATAGTTTGTCCTCATTGGTCCTAGTTTATAAGTTGGGAATAGACGAGTTTCAATTCATTGTTTTGGCTAGTGAAAGTGAAGGATGTGGTGGTGATCATGAATATGCAAATATCCTCAAATAGGTCTGTGATGTTGAGGGGAAATTTGTTGATGGAATTATTACATGATGTAGGTAACCAAGAGGAAGGTTCAAATTCTTTAATAGAAACACCCTTTCCAATAAGGGTCACTTTACTCGTGGTAAATCTAAGACCAAGATTTCTAGGTAGTTTCTTAAGAGCAAGAGGTTCTAGCAAACCATTATTATTTTGACCAAGCTTTTCATTTTTCTTGTATCCCCAACTCTTCATTAGTTTAAGTCCTTTGTTGTCATCCTCCATTGGAAGAATAGGTTTTGGTCTATTATCTTGATTTATCAATTCTGACACATTATCCTCACCAATAATTTCTTTGTTCAAATATCCCCACTTTGTGAAAGTGGTAGGTGCCATATTGATTGTCTTTGTTACCTTGTCAATAGGTTGAGGCTTCCCATAGGACCTAGGAGAAAGAGGTAATTCTCCAATTATAAAATAATATTTTTCTAGGTCATAGTCTCCACAATCATTTTCTTTGATTACTGCTTTGATATTAGGGATGTTTTGGAAGATAGGTGTCTTTGATTCAGAGGAAGAAGATAGGGTAGATGGGTCAATAAAAGAGGAGGGTATTGGTACTTCATTGTTAGTAGGAACTTGTGGGACCCTATATTACTTCTCTTCTAGGTTCTTGCAATAATAGAAGGGTTAAGGATCATCATGGATTGTAATTTCTCTATCTTCATAAGGAAACTTGATGCATTGATGGTAGGTTGAAGATATGGCTTACATGGAATGGACCCATGGACGACCAAGAATTATATTATATGGAAGGTCAAGGTCAAGAACTTGAAAAGTGGTTTCTACAATTGCGGGTCCTACTTGGATATGTATTTTGATAATTCCTTCAAAAATCCATTCATTATCATCATAGGCTCTAATGGTAACAACTTTTACCTTCTCAATAACATCCTCTTAATAGCCCAAGTTCTTGATCAACTGAAGGGTATAAATGTTAAGGCTAGCACTTCCATCCACCAAGACTCTTTTGAATTTTTTTTATGGATGTAGACCTCAATATGCAAAGCACAATCATGTGATGGTTGCATTTGGAGGTCTTGCTCAGAAAATGTGAGGAGTTCCCAAATCCGTAGATTGCTAAGCTCTAAAAGTATGCCAAGCTTTATGTTCAAGTTTAACAATGATCTGGCCAACTAATGGAATCAATCAAGATGGTTGGAATTCCCTACTATTTAGGATTTTCTATGCCTTGGTGGGTGCACCTTGATCACCAATGAATGTAAAATCTCAAAGATTAAAATGGTGATAATTAAGTAGATTAAAAACCTCACACAAAATTAGAGGGCCTATTTTAATCACAATTTCTTCTATTGATTCATCCACTCTTGATCTATTTCGTACTGGCATGAGGTTTTGAAATAAATAATTTAAAACTAACCTCTAATCCTATTCCTACTATTGGAAATTAAAATGTATGAATAAGATTTTGTAAAATATTATTTTAGAATAAATGTGATCAATTCCTTTTATTAATTGGGAAATGGAGTCAAGAATGTAAAATGATACGTGTCCTCCTTTTGGCTATAACTCAAATTGTTTTGCACTTGAGATATTTATAACTTGTATAAACATGTAAAGTTGTAGTTACCAGGATCTTCTTATTGATCCCAATGATTCCCCTAAGTTACTGTGATTTATTCAAAAGAATTTAATCCTTACTTGAAGGAACTTGTTAAATGAACCACACAAAAACAACAAATGTGTCTTGATAAAGCAAATATATACTTGATATACTAATTTAAATAACAAGGAAAGATCAAACTAGAGACAAAAGGATAACGTTTATCAATTAATTCCACAAACAATCAAAGCCAAAACTTGACCACCAATTATGTCTTCATTTTCATTGATTTGTTTCAAAAAGATTTTACAATATGTATCAAAATTTTCTCCTTCTTTACTCCTCTAATTCACTGACTCACCGACTCCTCTAATTGATTTGGTCTTGGTTTCCTTCTTATATATGAATGAGGGAAGCAATAAGCTTTAGACCATTACAAATTTTCAATTACCCATCTGGTGCAACTTTTCATTACATTAATTATCTCCTATAAAAAATATTAATTTTAATTTCCTTTGTTTTTGCATGCCCGTGAAAATTAATAATTATTATCCATCCTTTTGTTGGAAATTTCATGCTCACGTTTACTTGTATACACTTTCATCCAATTAAAAAAATATCCTTTGGGTACAAACAATTACCCACTTTGTAGTTTTTACATTTTCTTAATTCCCTAGGTGGGAATATTTCACTTCCTAGTGAAAATATTTTATTGCACATTACATTATTAATAAAATTTATATGCTCTCAAAATAATATCATATTCACACCATGATTATTATTTTTAATAAATATTCACTTTGCATTATTTGTGATTCACGTTTTACTCCCAACACAATACCACACCTTCTTCACTTGGCCTTTGCGGGGATGCGGGGAAGGCTTTGAGTCATCCACTCTCATTTTTTATTGTAATAAATTTTCATTTTATAGCCTCACTGCAACACCACATGCTTTATTTGTGTTCACCATGGGACTGTGGGTTACTATCATGTTTGAGTGATTCCTTATCACTACCCCACATTCTTCTTGCTTGACTACCGCAGTGATGCAGGAAACACTTGGAATGCTTCTATGCATTATCTTTTCACTGTTTATGAATATGTTGATTGTCATCTACCCATCTAGCCAATACTATCCTGTATATGCACTTGATATATTATTTCATACTATGATGTATATCAACGTGCATAGTTTGAAAATGTTATCATTGAAAATAAACAACATTGATGTCCTTTGGCTACTGTAACATCTTCTAGGCCTGGTTGACATCTTTTCCACCAAGACAAATTCTTGCCTCCACGATAAATGGATGACCTTCAAATACTTGTGGGATTCCCTCATATGTTACAACCATATCTGGCTGTAGCTATTTTATGATCCCTAGATGAAGATTATATTCCCTAATTAAGCATTCTGCATAGGATTTGCAAATACTAATAAATTCATGTTGAAGAAATTGTAAAAGATTCTGATTTGATGTCTTTTCAATAAGCCATTTGATGAGTAGCAGATCAACAATAGAGGGATGGTAATTTGTCTCAGTAGGTGCTAAAGGCACCATATATTTCCTTCGTGCAAATTATATGGTAACATTTTTGTCTAGTGTTCCTAAAGCACATCGAAAGAGAAACTGAGCATATGGTGTAATTACAACCATTTGATGCACGCAATGTATTATCTTTGAATGATGAGTTTTCTAGTTTCCTACAATTGTAATATGAATTTTAGCCTCATGCCACCTATCTATGTTGTTTCATTTTTCATGGAGATGCACATGAGGAATATTTTTGTGAATATCAATATCAAGCTGATAAAATGAAATATTTAAACTCTTCGCTTAGTAAACAAAATCAACATAGATCAATATAACCTATTGTTGGCTTCAAGTTCTTATTATAAGTAGCAATTATCTCACGAGTGATGTAGTAATAACTAGCTATTTTTCCTTATCAGTAATTTGGAAATACCCACCTTTCTAATCATATTTTACCAATTTTTTTGTTTTTATGGCTTCACTGCAATACCCATGGGTTCTAGGGTCTTCTTGTGGTGATGGGGGAAAGCATGTCAAGTTACTGTATTACCACATCATTTTTAGGGTTTGTTGCTTGCTTTGTGGGATGATTCGAGTCTTTGCAGTGATGCAGGTCACCAGCTCTTTGTGTTGTATACTCCACTATGCATTGTTCATAATAAGCTGTGACATCTTTTGCTTTGTGCAATGTTCATTTTTGTTCCATTTTATTTTTTGGCTTCTCAAATGCTATCTCCTTTCCAAAAACAATGGTGAACTGTCACCTTCTAGCATTGTTCCCCCTTCTTTTTTTTATAGATGGCATTGTGATTATGGAGGCTTGTAGGGTGTTCAACAATTGAAAATCTATTAGGAAAAATCTTTATTCTCTTCATTCATTTGTGTTGTGCCACTAATTATTCTCACACCACTTGCTTATTTCTTTTTGTAACTTTTTCTTGTACCATTCTTCTTTGGTATTTGCTTTTGATCTTGCTTCTAAATCAAATTGCAAACCAAGGGAAAAGTATTTTATAATAGAAGATGTTAATAGGGTCCCACAGGCTACACCAGAAGTTACTGTTGGCCCTGATTCTAGATTTCTAGGTGTCTTGGAAACATGCACTAGCCATTGCATAATATCTATAAGATAATTAACAAAATGTTGTTGCTTTAAAATAGTGCATGCCCATTCTAACTAGGATGCAAACTCACTTTTTTTAGGATCTTCATTAGAAGATGGAGAACCCATTCCTGAAGATGACAATGTTCCCTGAGCAATAGCATAATCTTGGGTGTCTGTGCCAACCCCATTTTTGGACAATGATTGATCACTACCTAGTTGGTGCCAATTTCTAAGAATTTTTGCAAAGAACACTCAAATGAGGATGAGGATCCCTCCAAAGGATGATTGTGTCTTATCCACAAACTGAGTACTCAAATTCAGTTCATCCAACATCATTTTCACAAATTTTTCTGAATCCAAACTTTTAAGTGTTAAATTTTTCATAAGAAGCCCATCTACAGCAAAATCCAATCAATAAAAAAGTTGCATAAGTGGAATAGCATGTGAGCCTGGTGTTGACTTCATCCATCCCTTTATCTCTTCTATTAACTCACTAAGAAGAAAATAATTTACTGTACATTTTGTAGCTGAAAGAGCAACTTACTTTTGTATCATTTGCAGTAACAAGGGAATCTCTGGTTCCATTTGTTTCCATTGGGGAATCCAATGGAGGTGAATTGTGTAAACTAATTTCAGTAGCCACTTGCAATAAAAATTTCTCACTTATTTCACCCTTGGAAAACTATATCTCGCTCCCATTTTTTGTAATTTAATCTAATGGCACTTTCAAATTTTGCAAAATTCTAGTTTTCTCATGTTAAAACCCTAAAAAAAATAATACTGTTAAATTTGTGTAGGGTTCTTATATGAGGTTTAGGTTTTTGTTTCATTTTAATTTGCTTGGCATTCTATTCTATCATTTATTGGTATTTCTTGTTGTCAGTCACCAATAATCTTCTCACGCACATAAAATATCATCATGTGACCGACCTTTCTCTTGTCTAGGTTTGAATCACCTAACTTCTACATCCATTGTATTGCATGATTCATAAGTCTTTAGCCTACTATTCTCATGTTGCCCTAGGGAAGTCCCCTTTCTTAAAAAAAACTAATGAGCACATTCTTAAAAAGTTCCCACTTATGTCTCGATGGCCTTCATAGTTTTGTCTTTCATCGCTAATTGAATCACTGATTCATACTTTAAATCAGCGATGAGTGATGGACTAATGCTTTCCCTTTGATATTGCTCATCGCTAATGGCTTTCAAGCCTTCAAAATTGTAAAAGTGAGGAGAGATAATTTTTTCTTTATGTTCTTATCGCTCATCGCTAATGGCCATAAAAAGATAAATTTGGAATAGAAATGAATGATGTGATGTGATTTCCTGTATATCGCTTGATCACTGATACATTTTGAACGCAAAGTCTCACATCAGCAATATGTGATGGACATTGCAAAGTTGTAAATCTTCTCATTTCTAATTTTTTACAAAAGATATGAGGAGAATTAGCGATGAACAAAAAACATATGTTTTGACATCATCGATCATCGCGGATTTGATTTATAACTTGGGTTTTGAATTAGCGATAAGGGATGGAGGTCCTTTAAAGGATTTTTCTCGCAAATATGATATGATCCTACGAGTGATATTTTTGTGATGTTTGTTTTATGCAGGTTATTCATGTCTGAATCTAGTGCCGACACAACATCTCCCGCCACAGATAAAGTCTTAAGAGCAAGTTTTGAATTAGCGATGCGCGATGGAAGGATGAATGTAACCAAGGGTTAAACCATAGAACCAAGGGCTAGAGAGCATAGTTGGGATGTTTACATCGCTGATGGAGCTAGGTGAAGATAAAGTAGATAGGCGATGAGCGATGACCATAAATGAAAAAGGCAACGTATCATGATCCTAGGGATTTCGCACATATCAAAAAGGAAATTAGCAAGAGAGCTGGAAAACCGTTCATAAAGTCTTATAGTAGGATGATCTAATGGACTAAAAATCATTGCATGAATAGCTTCATTACTAAATTGTACCCTAAATCTTTGGGAGAATCAGCGATGAAGCGTATAAAGAAAGTTTCTCTCGAAGAAACTAGTCCTATGTACTTCACCGATATTAATGAGAAGTATGAATTAGGTTGGCTATACATGCTAATCGTCAGATTAGTTATGATTAATTAGGGTTGGAGGGAAACATGGAAACATTTGAAATAACTTCACTGTTTTCAAGGAGCAAGTTGATAATGATAAAAAAAAGTGCCATGGCCACCTTAGATGAAGTTTTAATTGCTCTAAGATGAATGGTCTAGATGTAGAGCCAAACTGAATAGTTACCAATTCGCTCGTGTAAGGAATTTTGAATCATTAATTCTGCATGCTCGAATTTTCTATTTAATGCAGGTTGATTTTGTTTTATTCACACTATCTTTTCAGACTGCAGAAGAAGTAAGGTATGAGTAGTAGAGGTGATTGAGTTTTCCTAAGCAGAGTTTCAGTGTCTTCATCTTGAGAAAATTGGTATGAGATTAGGTTCTCTAGTATATTTGGGATTTTTGTTGCTAGAATTGTCTATAGTTGTTGGGATTGGGTTGTTTTTCTTGTGGGTCTTAAGTCTAGAACCTTTTTAATTATCTCTTAGCTAGCTTTATAGGAAATGGGAAAATATGGTACATCATTTCCACCTATTAGGAGGTCTAGCCAGCTAAGTGTGTTTGAATTCCATGAAGACATGGCTGGCTCTCTAAGGTTTCAAAGGGGAAAAGGAGGGCTAGGGGCCATAAAAAGAAGTCAATTGTGCAGAGTACATACCGTTTGAGGAATAGGACCCTTCCAGGTGAAGTGGTCGAATGCAAAGGCAAGGAACTAGCAATGCTAGTGAAGAATGCAAGAAAAAAATAGAAAGAGTCATAAGGCCGGCCTAGGTAAGCACAATTCTCCTATCGTGCTTTCAAACTCTCCTTCAGATGCTAAAGTTGATGATGACTAGGACTATGGCCAGTACATCATTCCCTGGTGCCATATGATAGTTCTGATGATGACGTGTTGGTGATACTTCCAATTGCATCAAGGACAAGGAGTGGTTGGGCATTTTCAGTTGCCGACGACTCTAAATAGGGTCACCTCTATTTTAGTTTTTGATGACACCATGGTCTTTGCATAGGAGGTATTTTTCTTCATGTGTCCATGGTTTGTCTTTGGTTTTCTCATGCTGATGTGGAATAATCTTCCAGATGATATGAACCGAATCTTTTTGTTCCAAACAACAAATATTGTGACAATGATGGAAAATATTCTACACATGTTTTTTTCCTCCCCTGTTCTAAAATGATTACGTATGAAACCGCCTGGGGATTCCTTCAAGGAGTTAGTTAGAATTAGGCTGTAAACGCCCCGTCATGAAACCCCAAAGGACAACAACACAATAAATAGCACAATTTTTTTTTTTTGAAGTAAACATAACGCATGTAATACACACATAAAGTCGTAACATGAATTTCATTAACACATTCATCCCTTAGGGTACATGAAGAGTCATTACGTGACTTAGATCCATACAACATCAATAAAGAATAAAATCCAAAGATATAAAGTAAACAATAACAAATATAATACATATATGAAAATTCATTGATAAAAAGCCATCTGCACATAAATACAACATATGCATGATTAACATAACACATTGAATAACAACCGGCCATGGCTAATATTACATTACAGTACAATGTTCAAGAAGTACAAGGATGCAATAGTGTTTCCAAACATAAATGGAAACCATACACAAGAAAGCATGATACAAATAAATAGATGAATACCAAGTATCAAAACTGGCTCCAAGACAGATACAACTCTGGAGTCGCTGCAATAGCACCAATCTGCACCTCTCGATCCTCGACTGGGGACCCAATGGGGTGCTTAGCATGTTCCACCTGACCATGTGAGTCCGAAGACCCACCCCCCGTGCTAGGAGCTAACAAGAAAGAGACCTCAACCAAGAACATCCAACAGGAACCACAAGACTCAACGTCATACAAAAGTATCATAACACTCAGGAATTACAATGACATAATCAACCACATCCAAGAGTCATAAATCTCATCACATAATTCAAGGCAATAGCCAGTAAACAAGGAACCAAAGGAAGATCATAAAACACTTCCAAATCAAACTAAATTAATAAACATAACACAATTCTGAATCACAATGACACAATACAATAACATCATATCACAGTACCATAAGAGTACAAGGTCAAAACCCAAACATCCACAAGATTTATACAAGACCAAAGAATACACCAAAGATCAAATAGGGTAAAACCATAAATCAATTCAAAACAACTATGATCCATCAATTCAAGACAAAGACCCACTTCCAGAGGATTTCCAAAGAAGCAACATAATAAGGAGTGTTAGAGGAGAGTGTCATCGCATGGCTTACATGGATTATCCAGACTACTACTAACGCAAGGCGCCGCCTCCGTCTACTGACGAATTATCCAGACAAAACCGAGCGCTAGGAGCCGCCTCCATCTATGGTTATCCAGACTACCTGTCTCAAGGCGCCGCCCCATAGGGTTGCTCATGCGGATCCGTTACCCTTCGCGAAGACAAGGCAACGAACATGCCAACCACGGCCTTCTCAATCCCCTTTAGCCTGTGATAGCACTAAACGACGGATGAGGCATCAATTATCTTTTTAATGTGATTCTACCCACCCCCTAGTTAATTATTTAAATTATCACTTATTAATTTCACTCTAACGAGGGCTATCCTGGCGCCCCTTTGTGCGCCGACCACCCACTTAGAGCCACTCCCACTCTAGACACTCAAAACATAAAAACCAAACCCAAGGGTTGTACAACATAACAAGTACATTAGATCACAACAGAGAAGCATGCAAGGCATTACCCATCTTGCCATAAATACATAATCAAAATCTCAACGATTCATGTACAACCCTTTCAAAAACATGAAACCAAAACACTTGCCACAACAAGGGCACATAAAAGGAGGAACATTAACCAATAGTAAAATAAACCTCTGGAAGATTCTCATAAAGTTACACTAGGGTTTCCCCATCAAAGAACTGACAGCAATAATTGCAAGACCTCAAAGAACTATTTCCAATGTAAATATAATGAGAAAATACACCAAAATAAGATCCACAACCCCATTCAACAACACCAACACTTCGATACGAACTAAATTGGGAATCCAAGGGAAACCTCTATTTTCTCCTCTCGGAATACCCATAACTCAAATAACTTTTCAATTTGACTCATCAAGTAGCACCATCAATCATGACAAAGTTAACATTAACCAATTTGCCACTTAGGTAAAGAACAAAAGAACACATACTGGTTCCCAACGAATAGCAACATAAATAAAATGAGAGAAAATCTCCAACTCAAAAATCAACTCAGGAAAAGTCACATTGAAAGAATCCATAAAACCACACATTCTAATAATATATCCATTCATTCAATAAGAAGTAACTCAAAACATTTTAAAAAGAACATTAGTTTAAAGATCAATCATTTCCAGCATTTAAGGATAGCACAATATTGCGAAGTGAAAATAAAATCTAATGGTTTAAGCCATAAGACACTATTCACAAGTATACTCTTTCAAACACAAATATATTCCAATTTACACATTATAACAACAATCTCCCTTCGAAGAACAACCCACTCAAACCAACAATTTGATCCTGCTATCAATCACAAGTATTTTCTAGAACTGTTCTTATAGAAATCCCACAAATCATCTATTAAAAGAATATGAGGGAAATTGACTTAGAAAAGATCATCTAATTTTATTCATTTACATAAACCCTTTGTTTAATTAATCAAAACATTTATTGATTCAACAATCATTCACTAGCCTTTATCGTAATACCCAACTATTTAAAGTTTTCAAATTTATTTACTTCCATTTATCTTATAAATCAATTCTCCCACCTAAACAGAAATAATCCTTATCGCCAATATTATCTACATACATCAACAACATATAAAACTCTACTTTTTATTATTTCTAAGTTAACTATTCCACTTGAAACTAATCAAATTAGAAATAAACTAATCTATCAATGTTACCCAAATTATCAAAAATTAACATAAGGAAACTTTCTCTAATCACGTTACTAACCTACTCAATAACATATCACATAACTTAACTACCTAATATATCTAATTTTCTAACTCCTATAAATAAATCATTTTCTGAATATAAACACATTAATTACAAAGTCTTAAAGAATAATCCCATATCTTATTAGCACCCTACTAAAGAATCATTACTAAGAATCTCTATAAAACATAATTTCCAATTAACCAAATATTAATAAGTCCATTAATTAACATGTGTGTATAATTCGTCTTAAGTTAAATCTCTTATTAAAATAAACCTTATAAGATGAGTTAAACAAAAAGGAATACATTTAAGGGAAAAGTATCCTATAGCATGATTCCTAGGATGTTCGTAATTAGAATTTCAAGAATGCTTAGGGTCAAAAGATAACCTAAGGCTCCCATATCCTAATATGTTAATACTACTATTTGTTCAATATTGAATTGAATCTCTCACTTGCATTTTATGCAACTAACCCTTACTTTCCTTTTTAGTCATAAACATAATACACATATAATTATAATTTTTTTTTTTACACCATTAGTTCCACATTCCCTTAAACAATCTAAAACAATGCAATTACTCTTCCCTTTCATTTATTTTTAATTATCTCTAATTTCCTTTATAAGAATAAAGCCAACTATAACTTAATTTCCAAATTTAGTAGATCTAAACTTCTACGAATCTAACCTAATGCGTTAACCTTTCCTTAAGCAATTTTCAAATCTTTAAATTATTATATACACCTTTGATAGAAAATCACTATTCCCTTAACCTAATTCCTCAACAAATCACTTTAAATTAAATTCATCATTTATCATTACCTAAATCAGTAAGGCTGAACGTTTGATTTACATCTCTAACTAACATAAATTATGAATATCAGAAGACTTTTAAGGAAATACAAACAAATACACTTTTGCACAATACAATTCCCATCAATACACTATTTGTGAGCTTAAACCCTAAACTTTAAATTTTAACAGGACCATCTGAGCTTTAGTAAACTAGAAATACAAGAATATGAATTGTGTGACTGGCTCAATCAAATCGGGAGAATTATTTCTTCTGAAGGCCTCATTAAAGGATTAATCAAATGCCATAACTCAGACAGGTTGACAAAGAAATCAGAGAGGCTATTTAATTCTGTACGATGTTTCAACTCTAATTGTTGTGACAGTGACAGGCTGTCAAGGGTTTCAGAGGAACTAATTAATTTACTACGCTTTTGCAAGTCTAACTTTGCAGCTGTGATAGTTTTACCTATGGTTTCAGGGAGATTTTAGAAATTTAGATTACCAGACTATGTGAAGGAGCCCACCTAAGCACTGTATCCAATAACATCAATTTCTCTCAGCTTCGACTGAACGGAGGTAACTGGCAAGGCTGGAAACATTGCGCAGACCAAGAGAATTAAATAATCTGCTCATTAGTCCTCAATTTCTTCACTTGAACAATCTGCTCATGGACGGCATCAGAGAAGACACACGAACCAAGCTTTCCTCCAAGTTTGAGATGGTTACGGTTGAAAAAATGTGAGAGGCCATAGTTTTGCGGATAACATTTGGGATTTTGATAAAAAAATCTGTGGATTTATTTAATGCTATACACCCTACCATGTTCAAGCGTTGCGATTGTGACAGGTTGCCAAGTATATCAGAAAGTGAATATTGTAATTTGGAAATATCGCTGTCTACTTGCACTATTATCGAACTCAAAATGTTATCTACCAGTCAGAAGGGAAAGATAAATAATGTTCAACTTTCTTTTCTGGACTTAACGCATGTCTGTTTGGTGGCGAGTTTCTAGAGACGTGCTCAGTTTTTGAAGTTTGGAAAAAATAAATAAATTTATTTTCAAATGCTGCTACTACGATAGATTGAAAGGAGAAACAAGCAGGTTATTTCAAACCTTTAAATTCCCTATTAAGTTCAGGTGCAGCAGCCAGCGCAAAAAGCAGTGTTTAACTAAATGCTAAAAGAAAGATTTGTGGTCTCAAGGAATACCATAGTTTTCAGCATATATATATTAAGTGAATCTAAAAAGGCTTTCCATTAATTTCAAGCAAAAACAAGAAACACGGACATACATGCAAAGAGCAGAACATAGATAAGGCAAATGTACAGTTTGACAGAACGCCACAAAGATATGCGGTCTCAAAAATGTAATGATTATAGGCTGTGCATAGAATTAGAATGTGGAGGAGTTTTCAAAACTTCAAGCAAATGCCATTCGGCAGGCGTACACCGACCCCCAACAGGCATGGATGCAAAATACAAAAGCAAAGACAAGGCACGTAAATTGCCTGACAAAATATCTTCAGAGAAACGGTGTCATGAAATGCAATAATTGCAGAATAAGCGCAAACAAAAAAATAGATAAATAAATAAATAAAGATTGCCAAGGACTTTAGAAAATTTCAAGTAAATGCAATTATACAGATGCAAGGCCGAGCTCCATAACCTAGGCATGATGAGATCTTTTGTCTGCAATGAGATAAGGGTAACTTACAAAACGTGACAAAATTATACGATAGCTGAAGACCTAACGCCAACTCCATAAAAGGGTAAACTAATTAATAGTCCAAATATCAGGAAACTTCTAACGTTAGTTTGTGAGAAGGTATAAACCCTAACTGCAAAACAAATCACCAAGACTTTTTCACGAAGTGTGCTAACTTATAAACTTTCTGAGAAGGTTGCAATATGAGTTTTCTTCTCCTTCTTAGCTTTGCAGTCTTCAGGATTCCTCCTTCGATCTTTCCCCTTAATTTCATTCTTGATCAGTTACAAATGATGACTGAATTCCTCACCTCTTCGTATCTCCCCCTTCCCCTAGAATAATTCTCCTTTTATAATTTGTTTCCATGATGACTTTTACATTCCCATCAGCAACCGTTGCACTTCCAACAGTTACGATCGTATGCCAGCCACTACCCCTATTCGTTATTTTATAACTGACTCTTTAATATATAAAGCCAAGTAAATCAACTATTAATATTTAATAAATATTTAATCTTTCTTTTAGTTACAATAAAATATATTTATTTTGATAAATACTTTCATCTTAATTATTTAAACTTAAATACAATTTTAATATTTTTTCCTCTCTAATATTTTCTTACTTTTAGATTTATTAATTTAATTTAATCATTAAATAATAATTACTTTTCCTCATCAAATTCAATTACTTTTAATAACTAACTTCCAAAGATAATTAAATTAACGTTTATTATTGAATCTTAATTATTTATTTAATTCCAAACAAGTAACCTTATAATTAAATTAACTTTATTAATCAACTCCAAGTGTATTATTAGTGTTACCTCATAACCTTAAAATTAAATCAAATAATAAAATCACATCATCACGACATTACTAACAACTACTTACTTGACATCAATGATGACCAAAACGGGCACTACACTTTGAAATGAATTGAAATGAAATTGAAATTGTAATTCAGCTAGGTGCTTGTTGCTCCCCTATTTATATAAAGGGGATTTCATGGCTAAAAAAAAAGAGGAGAGTTTAGAATTTTGAGTCTAGACAAGGTCACAATAGATACTATGCTATAGCGGGATAGAATGTAAATAGATACTCTAGTAGATGAATCAAAAGAAAGTCTAAAATGAAAGTTATATTGTGTATAAATCTTAAACATGGTTTTACTATAAAATATCAAAAATGAAGAAGAATTTTAGTTTAGAAATATTGCTCTCCTGTGTGTTTTCTTCCAAGTTGTGAATGAAGATTGTTAATGACATTTTCATTTGTCTTTTGTCATTTGCATAGATTGTATGAAATTTTTTTATGCTTTAGTTCAAAGAATTGATTAAACGTTGAAATGAGCTCATTAGTTTGTGAGAAAAACATATAGGATTTAGTAAGGAAGTGATACTTTGTAGACACAGTGAATTAGATGTTACAAAGTGACATCCTAATGGTTCACTAATTTATGAGCTTCAATCCAAATTGTATTACCAATTGAATACTAGTTGTAATTCATTTTCTTCCTTAGATAAAGTAATGATCATCTTGTTAGTTTATCTTATAATCAGTTGAGCCAGTGTTGAATTGGGCTCAATATTCAAGATGAAGAATGATTCAAAATACTTTAAATTTCAATGTCCCACTTCTAAGTATGAAGGCACACCCCTTGAAAATAAGTAACACTCCTATCTAAGGTTTTATGAGCTTTTGATGAGGTGATTTTCATGGAATTGTGCATCTGTGTGAAGAAATACTCTTGACCAAGCATAAATATTATGAGTATATATGGGATTACCCTCTCTGGGTCTCATAGAGCTCGAAGAGAAGAAGTAAAGTAATAACTACTCTACTTAAGTATTGGCCAATCCTCAACCTAGCTAATAATTGGGTCATGGCAAGCCCATAGGTTAGGACTGAGATTAAGTTTGGTTCTAAAAAAATAACCAGCAGAATCTACTTCTATTGGAATTGTCGACACTGGATGATCTCTTGTGTGAGGCTACATAAGCCTGTCTAAATCCATCACTTCATAGTAGGCTTCACATAGATCAAAATCTAGGCAAATATTACAATGCCAACATCACCTAAGAATGGGGAAAATAGAACAACCATCACAACAATATTGAACAAATTTTTATCTTCTTCAACCATCCCCTAGCCATTGCTTTGCTTCCTCATGGAGGAGATAACCTTAATTTTACCCTTCCAACTATTAAGAACAAAATCATAGAGCCCAAATCATAATTTTTTATCAAGTGATGCATTGTCAATGTAGCCAACATCAAGAGGGATTTGAAGTCTATCCTATAAAGCTACTATCCCATTCTTCTCTACTCGAGCTATTTGAATCAGTACAAGAAAAAACAAGTTTACAAAACCAAACCATGATTTTCATCTTATTAATGAAACTATCCATATCCCAAGATTAGTTCATAATTTTCAATGTCTTGGAAGTTCTGCTCCTTCATATCTTGACTTATTTTGTACAAAAGCATGCATATTATTTGCTATATATTTCAAGTTAAAATCATCCATAGTCTTCCTCGATGTGGAATCATCTTTAGGCCTCTTTGATTGTTTTAGATTGGGATTACCTTGGTTAAAGTAATCATTATAGTCTTGGCTACATGCTATGTGACCAAGATGCTCTATTATTCAAGGAAATGGGGAGCCTTTAATGTTGAGAAACAACTTTAAGTATAGTAGAGGTAACTTGTACATTGCCACATGAAGTGGGCTTGTTGTGAATGTATTAAACAACCAACATAACTCAAAAGTAGAAATGATATGATAGTCACATCCTACATGTTTCCCACATAATCTCTTGGAAGATTTTTCTCCTTTTCCTTGAAAATATTTTTAAACTTGAATAGTAAAGAAAAGTTGCTTCTGACACTTTACACTATGACCAAAATAGGTTGGATGGCCTCCAAAATCACCTTGGGAAATTGATCAAACATTCTCTCGGAGCAACAAAAATGCACTAACATGTTGATTTATGATATGGGAGCAAGGTTTCCAAACGAACTTGCATGAATCCATCAATATTGCAATATATTGGTGCTCAAAATAGCTCACCTAGCTATTTCTAAAACTACACTTGTTAGAAAATCAACTAGAACTCACCAAATCGCCGCCTTGAAAAAATACTAAATCTCTCCCTAGGAAGTTTCCACTGGGGAAATTAGTTCATTTAAGCCCCATGAGCACATGTGTAGAAGTTATTTTAACCAATTCATTTCCTTCAAAAAATATTAAAGGTTGAAAGTGACCCCTTTGAAACCTTTTGGAAATGCAGACATCAAAATTGTGAAAACTCCATTTGCTTTTGTCTTTGAAAAAATATCAAAAAAGATGTTGGGGCTTTTAAAATGGATGTAGGAGCATATTAACATAGGGAAAATGTCAAACACTAATTGGTTCATCATGAAAATCATCCAGCTCATAAATATTGGCCTCCAAAGTTGACCACCCTGGTGATCTAACAATGTGCAGACAACAAAACCCTTCCAGAACCCTCCAACTTGGTGCTTCAAAACCCTATCAAATCTGATCATAGGTAGTTGACATCAAATTTACACACTCACATATGGTAGATGAGTGTTCCTACCAAGTGATTTGGCATAAAAGTGAACAAGTTTTAAGTTATGATCCTCCAAAGTAGGCTACTGGGACAGATCTCACAAGTGTATTTCTGAGTGCTATAATCAATTTTTTCATCATGGTCACTTCAATTGTTTCCGAAATTTGAAGGTTCCAATAGTGGATCTGACTAGGGATGTATGCCCCTTTCGGGCATAGCAAGAATTTAGATCTCTAGTGGAAGAAGACTAAGTGTCTTACTCATTGGGCACATAGTAAAACCTCTCCTCTACCACTAATTTGTTATGGTCTAAAATTTAAACCACAAATTATGGCCCAAGTCCACCCAAAAATAAAGTCCTAAACTTACCTTTGTCATATATTTGTTTTTCATCATGTTGTACTAGAGCCAATCTAAAAATATTATTATAATCTACTTGACATAATATGTTAATATCTTTCATCAATCTACTATGCTCAACATTATAGGCATCTAGAAACCATGCATAATTTGAAAAATATTATCATATGTGACAAGCCAAACCCAATCTCTATGTGATACCTTATTTCATCACACTTTCTACCATTCACCAAATGATGGCTCTCTAACTGAAATGGAATGAAAAACAAATCATATTGCATTTGACACATAATATCATCAATGTTGGAACTATCAAATGATACAACATCAGATCCAAAAATATCAGTACCATTTTCAGCATCACATGTAGCTTTCCCACATAGTTGTGATCTTGAAACTCTATCATGAAAATCAACAATTTACAGATTTAACATATTTGAATCATTAATACCCAAAGATTTAATAAAAGTATGCATTTCTAGAGTACTGTTGCAATGGAATTCATGACCACCATATGTCCCTATTTTATCAAAATATAATCTTCAATATACCCATTCACACTCATCATGCAGTTCATCATCATTGTCACACAAAGTACCTTCACTGTCAAAGAAAATGTATGTTGGGCATGAAATTTCATAATCATTCTTATGTGTATATCTCTAATATTCAATAGTCAACAAATTTAAGATTTGTTCACTATTGAGTGAACATGCCTCGTAATTCACCTCATTGTTGATGTATTCTTTACCTTTTTCATCATCACAACAATACTTAGGATCATCAAGAAATAAAAAAATAGATGTATTAATTTCACCAGCATAGTTATTTGCTTCACAAGTTGATATCGCATCTTGATCATCTGAAAATGCTTCATCCTCATTATAGAATGGATTTGAATACACATGAAAATTATGTTTTGGCACACCTTGGAAAAATATTTGGTTTTATTCTATCATTTCATCATACAATGGGTTTGAAAGACTTTGAAAACCATTCTCAAATGTGCATACCTCTTCTTCACCAATTGTGTCACCATGACACTCAACTATCAATGGATGTGCCATTTGTTACTACCAAGTGGAATTGCTCCTTCACTTATTTCATTGTTGATGCACTCCTTAAGCAGTGTTTCCTCAAAAACATCTTCAATATTACAATCCTCCTCCAGGGTGAAGAGTTTTTCTTCCACAATTTCATCTTTATTCAAATTTGGTATATCATTATTGAAAATTTCACTTGCACATGTTTCCTCTATTGGCTGCATTGTTTGATTATTTTCTCCATATTCATCAATGATATCACCATTGTCTGTGATATTATATTTTTAACATTGATAGCATCGTCATGCTTGATTTTCTCTATGAAACCAACCAATTCATACACCTGGTCGAGAGTAACTGGTTTCAACAACTCAGGCCAATAAACTGAATTAGGCTCATATATTCTCATGAATGACTTAATACATACAGATTCATCAGACCTAAAATTAAAAGTTATTTGCATATAGATATCCAATGTTCTTTTGAATAGAGAAAATTCATATTTTCCTTCATGTCTCCCTAGGCCAAAAGATGCATCTAAGGGGGATATGCAATATTCTGATTTCATGATGGAACCTTGACTTCTTTCTTTAAATACTCATCATTTTTCTCTTTAAACTAGTACATGAATTTACTTGCAATTTCATTCCATGAAGTTATGCAATGCATAGGTAGGCTGTAAAACCAATCTTCAACATCATTTTCTAATGTTTCCACAAAAAAATTCATGATAACATCCTCTTCATTGATTCAAAAATTCATCACTAAATTAATAAACTGTTGCAAGTGCATATTTGCTGATTTTGATTTACATCCATTAAATTTTGGCAAATGATTTTTCACATTCAAAGGGGAAAGATGTGGGTAACCCTAAATGTTTCTGAAATCAAGTGTTTTGTATAATTCAATGTCCAATAACCTCTTCTGAAAATATAACAACTACAGTTGTAATTCTTTCATGGCGTCATATCTCAACAAGAAATTTGTAGTAACCTTTATTTTTTACTGGAAATGTTGCAATTCTGAGATGCATTTACATTCTTCATCAAGTTCTTCTTAACAAAGTCACCGCCTCTTTCAAAGAGGAATTAATTATGTTTTTTGGGTCTTTTCTTCTAGCTGAGTCCCTTATACCTTTTGATTCTTGAATTTCCCAATGATGGTTACTTATGTTCCAAGTGGAGTTTTCAATTTGTTGGTGTAGACTTGGATGGAGAGTGAAAATTACACAATTTATGAATCTCTAGTGATACTCAAACTCAAAGTTGATATGCCTCTTTAAGGAAAGATGATATTCTCTGGTAATCTAAGTTTGTCCCCAACAAAGTTGCCAATCTGTTGGTTCCCAAATCTATAGATTGCTAAACTCTAAAAGTATGCCAAGCTTTATGTCCAAGTTTAGTAATGATTTGGCCAATGAATGAAATCAACCAAGATGGTTGGAATTCCCTGCTCTTTAGGCTCTGTTATGACTTAGCAGGTGCACCTTGATCATTAATGAATGTAAACTCTCCAAGATTAAAATGGTGATAATTTAGCAGATTTTAAACCTCACACAAAATTAGAGGGTTTGTATTAATCACAATTTCTTTTATTCATTCATCCACTTTGGATCGATTTCACATTGGCATGAGGGTTTGAAATAGATAATTTAAAACTAACCTCTACTCCTACTCCTACTACTGGAAATTAAAATGTATGAATAAGATTTTGTAAAATATTATTTTAGAATAAATGTGATTTACTGGGCAATGGAGACAAGAATGTAAAATGATATGTGTCCTTCTGGTTGTAATTCAAATTGTTTGACACTTGATATGTTTATAACTTGTATAAATGTGCAAAGTTGTAGTTACCAAGATCTTCTTATTGATCCCAATAATTTCCCCAGGTTACTATGATTTGTTCAAAAGAATTTAATCCTTACTTGAAGGAACCAGTTAAATGAACCACACAAAAATAACAAATGTGTCTTGATAAATTAGATATATACTTGATATATTGATTTAAATAACAAGGGAAGATCAAACTAGAGACAAAAAGATAGCGTTTATCAGTTAATTCCACAAACAGTTGAAACCAAAATTCAACCACCAATTATGTCTTCATTTTCATTAATTTGTTTCAAAAAGATTTTACAATATGTATCAAAATTTTCTCCTTCCTGACACCTTTGATTCACTAACTCACTAAATCCTTTGATTGATTCATTCCTAGTTTCCTTCTTATAGATGAATGAGGGAAGTGACAAGCTTCAAACCATTACAACTTTTCAATTATCCATCCAGTGCAAATTTTCATTACATTAATTATCTCCTTCAAAAAATATTAATTTTAATTTCCTTTGTTTTTGCATCCCCATGAAGATTAATAATTATTATCCCTCCTTTTGGTGGAAATTTCACGCTCACATTTACTTGTATGCACTTTCACCCAATTTAAAAAATCCTTTGGGTAAAAAAAATTACCCACTCCATGGTTTTTACATTATCGTATTTCCCTCAGTGGAAATATTTCACTTCCCAGTGAAAATATTTAATTGCACATTACATTATTAATAAAATTTATATGCCCCCAAAATAATATCACATTCATACCTTGATGATTATTTTTAATAAATCTTCTCTTTGCATTGTTTGTGCATTCACATTTTACTCCCAAAGCAATACTGCGCCTTCTTCACCTAGCCTTTGCAGGGATGCAAGGAAGGATTTGAGTTACCTTCTCTCATTTTTTATTGTAATAAATTTTTGTTTATAGCCTCACTTAAAAACACATGCTTTATTTTTGTTCACTATGGTGTTGTGGTTTACTCTCATGGCTAAGTGATTCCCTACCACTGCCCCATACTCTTCTTGCTTGACTACTGCAGTGATGTAGGAAACACTTGGAATCATTTTGTGTATTGTCTTTTCAATGTTTATGAATATGTTGACTATCACCTACCCATCTATCCAATACTATCCTATATATGCACTTGATATATTATTTCATACTATGATGTATATCAATGTGCATAGTCTAAAAGTGTTATCATTGAAAATAAATAGCATTGATGTCCTTGTCAACATTGATGTTTGCACTCTTCTTTCTTGACTACTACGGTGATACAGGAAACACTTGGAGTGATTTTTTGAATTGTATTTTCACTATTTATGAATATGTTTATTGTCATGTACCCATATAGCCAATACTATCCTATATATATGCACTTGATATATTTTTTCATACTATGATGTATATCAACATGCATAGTCTGAAAGTGTTATCATTAAAATAAACAGCTACTGTAACATCTTCTAGGTCTACTTGACATCTTTTTTGCTGAGACTAATTCCTACCTCCATGATAAATGGATGACCTTCAAATACTTGTGGGCTTCCCTCATATGTTGCAACCATGTCTAGGTGCAACTCTTTTATGATCCATATACGAAGATTGTATTCCCCAATTAAGTGTTCTACATATAAGGATTTTCCAATACTAATAAATTCATTCTAAACAAACCGTAGAATATTTTTCTTTTATGTATCTACAATAAGCCATTTGATGAGTAGCAGATAAAAAACAAAGGGATGGAAAATTGTCTCAGTAGGTGCTAAAGGAATCACATCTTTCCTTCATGCAAATCATATGGTAACATTTTTTTTTGGTGTTCCAGAAGTGTATCAAAAGAGAAATTGAGAATATGGCATAATTATAGCCATTTGATGCATGTAATGTATTATCTTTGAATAATGAGTTGTCTAGTTTCCTAAAATTGTAATCTAAATTTCAGCCCCATGCCACCTATCTATGTTTTCTCATTTTTTATGGAGATAAACACGAGGAATATTTTTGTGAATATCAATATCAAGCTGATAAAATGAAATATTTAAATTCTTCGCTTAGTGAAAACAATTGGAATAGCTCAATATCACCTATTTTTGGCTTCAAGTGCTTATTATAAGCATCCATTGTCTCACGAGTGATGTAGTAATATTTGGCTATCCATCCTAGATCAATAATATAGAAATATCCACTTTTCGGATCATATTTCACCAAAAATTCTATTTTTATGGCTTCATTGCTATATCGTGCAGGTTCTAGGGTCTTCTTATGGTGATGTGAGAAAGCATGTTGAGTTACTATATTACCACACCATTTTTAAAGTTTTCTTCTTACTGTGTGTGGTGATGCAATTCTTTGTAGTGATGCAGGTCACCTCTTTATATGTTGTATACTCCATTGTGCATTGTCAGCAATAAGTTGTGACATCTTTTTCTTTGTGCAATGTTCATCTTTGTTCCATTTTTTTCATTTCATTATTTCACTTCTCAAATGTTGTCTCCTTTCAAAAAACAATGGTGAAATGTCACCTTCGAGCATTGTTCTCCCTTCTTCTCTATATAGATAGCATTGTGATTGTGGAGGCTTGCAGGGTGTTCAACTTTTGAAAATCTATTAGGAAAGTCTTTGTTCTCTTCATTAATTTGTGTTGTGACACTAATTATTCTCACACCACTTGCTTATGTCTTTTTGTAGCTTTTTCTTGTACCATTCTTCTTTGGTATCTACTTTTGATCTTGCTTCTGAATAAGATTGTAAACCAAGTGAAAAGTATTTTATAACAAAATCTATTAATAGGGACCCATAGGTTGCACCAAATGTTAATGTTGGCTTTGATTCCAAATGGTTGGAATTCCCTGCTCTTTAGGCTCTGCTATGCCTTGGCAAGTGCACCTTGATAACCAATGAATTTAAAATATCCAAGATTAAAATAGTGATAATTAAGTAGATTATAAACCTCACAAAATTAGAGGGTCTTTTTTAATCACAATTTCTTCTATTCATTATTTTAGAATAAATGTGATCAATGCCTTTTATTTATTAGGAAATGAATTCAATAATGTAAAATGATATGTGTCCTCCTTTTTTATGTCCCTTAGTTTTGTGAAAGTCACAATTGTCCTTGTACTTATACCATGGAGGTTTTACTTGAGGATCTTAATAATTCTTGTAATCAAGGAGCGTGATGAGATTTTATTGTATCAACTTTTGCATTACCACTTCAATAGGTTCCCCCAAGGGTGTGTACTTGCATAATTGAGGATAACTATTTCGAGGTGGTGGTCCTCTTTAAGGGCTAGTATTAAATTATTTGTTGATTATTCTATGGCCATGTTTTATTGTTGTGTGTTTTGTTGTGTATTTTCTTGTTGTGGAGAATTGATCACAACTTTTGCATCAACTACGCCATCATTAATAACATTCTTGTTTTTAGCCCATATATGGGGTTTTTCATTGGAACTAGATGACAGAAGATTTTCTTTATAGTATGCTTGTGTTTCTCCTTTTGTGATGAGGACTCTTTCAATGTTAAGGCCCTTGGGGATGATTTCTTCATATGTTGACACACATTGCATTTACAATTGGAAGGATAAGTCTATTTTTACATTTGCAACAATTATCTCTATTTGTTGTTTCTCTGGAAGTGGCCATTTATATTTACTAGCTCTATTCCTCCATTGTTGCAAAAAGTTTGCAAATGATTCTCCCTTTCCCTGTTTAAGGGTATAAAGTTCCTCTAAGCTTATTTCCATATCAATATTGTAGGAGAAATGTGCTACAAATTGATCTATTATCTCTTGAAAAGTTTGGATTCTTGGAGGTAAGTGTGAGAACCACTCTATGGCTTGGCCTCCCAAACTATGTGGGAAGAGGCACACCAAATAAGAGTCAATGTATGCCACTTCCATACATGTGACATAAAATTTCCTAATGTGTTCTTCTAGATTTCCATGTCCCTTGTACAAGTCAAATTTATGGATCTCAAATCTTGGAGGGAATGGTATCGTTGCAATCTTACAATCAAATGGATATGGACATAATTCTTGTATGACATATGATTTTTTTGTTTTCCCAGTTTGGATGTCGTGAATATTTTGTGTGAGTGTCCTGATTTGTGATGAAATTTCCTCTTGAACATTGTTTGCTAGTGGAACATACGTTTTGAATTGAGGAATGGTAGATGAATTGTATGCTAGATTTTGGTAAGGTGGTGTGTTAGTGGTGCAGGTGCACCATAGCAAGGATATGCCTCAATGAGGAAACTTCAATTTTGATGTCCTAATATTTAATAAGGTCTATTTGATCATTTTAAGTTTGTTTTAGGTCATAGTTAAGAATTTTTGGTTCATTGGGCATTAAATGTAAAGTTTGAAAAAAAATTCAAAATCTTGTCAAAGCAACATTACAAAAATGCAACAAATTATAAAATGGTGGAATATGAAGAGTTAGGTAGTTGGAGATTTAGTTGTAGGTGTTGGTTTGGTTATTTAAAGAATTTGGTAGCCTCTCAAACTTTGAGGTAGGAAGAGGGAATGATGTATGAATGAAAAATCAATGAAATACTCTATTTTTTTTACAGTTAATCATCATTTTCATGATTTCAAGCCATTGTACAACCATGTGCAGTGATCAAAACCTCTCCTCCTCCATTGAAGGAAATAGCCATATGAATCTTCTTTGATTTTATTTTTGTTTCATGAAAAAGAATTTAGTATTGTAAAAGTTATATGCAATTTTCTCCAGGCAGGTAGAAACCTTGATCTAGGGTAACAATGTGCACTAAAAATTGTATTTCTCAATATTTAATAATTGAAATCCCTTGTAATTAGTGAATGAGATGTTTGATGAGTATTTTAAGGTATTCCTAAGTTTTAGGGGTGAGTTTTTGGTTTCAGCTAGGTCTAGTGATGCCTAGGTCTGTACAGTGTGGAAAATTTTGGAAATGGATAGTGAATAGTAAACATTTTGAGTTTTGATGATGTAAAAGGTGTTCCATCTGGGTGATAGAGATTTAAAAGGTTGTAGTGGTGTATTTGGAGCCCTCTCTAAATAGGGTTTTGTGGGAAAAAAGGTTTTATGTTCATTTATATGTTGATCTTTGCATTGCAGTTTGGTGACAGTCACATTGTGGGGTCAAAAAGGAGAGTTTAGAATAGTTTGTTGAAATATCATAATTATAGATTGGGGAATGATCTAATCATGTTGTGCAGGAATATTTACACTTTTTTGTGGTATTAGTGAAGTGAAATGGGCTTGGAGATTTGAAGTTGCTTATTGATGGGGCCTAAATGGGTATAGTTGCTAATTAGGACAGTCCGTTTTGAGAGTTCTCCTATTGGAGTTGTATGAGTTGGTGAAGGTGTTTAAGTCTGTCAATTTGGTGTTGTTTAGGGTATTTTGAATATTCAACAAGAAGTTCTATTCCTTAATTTCAATTTCTGTGTTATGAAACAAGGGTTCGAGAGGGAAGGTTTAGTCCTAGTTGCAAGGAAAAGTAAGAAATTGGTTGAGTTGAGATTGTTTGAGTTGTTTGTGCTCCTACATTGTCATCAGTTAGTGTTGAATGGATTGTATGGTGTGTATGGTGGATTTTTTTGATATTGCGGATTTAATGGTGATAAAGGTGGTGGTGTGTTATATTCTCCATGTGAATTTTGATTGAAGACATTCTGTTGAGGATTCACATATTGTTGTTGCTGATTGTAGTGCAAGATTTGTTTTTGTACAAGAAATTGATGTTGTTGGGAATATTGTTGTTGTTGTGCTTGTAATTGTTGTTGGGCTTGTTTTGATTGTAATTTTTGTTAGGTTCGTTATGCTTGCAATGCTTTTTGAGCTTCTAAATCTTGTTGATCTTGTAAGGCTTGTTGAGCTTGCAAGGATTGTTGAATTTTTCAATATGCAATAGCTTGTTGATGAGAAATATAATTTTGTCTTTGAGGTGATGAAATTATGTTTGAATTTGTGACATATTGATTTGGTTGGATGTATTGGTTTGATGGGATGTGTTGTTTTTGTGAAATAATGTTATGAGTGGATTGTTATGGAGGATTGTGTTGATTTTGATATTGTTGTGAGACCAAATTTTGGTTATGGGACAATTGATTTTGTAAATTCATATTTGAAGCATGTTGATTTTGTTTTGGGGAAACTTGTACTTTATGCAATGATGCTTGATGTTGTTTTCCTATGAGTCCTTGCAATATTTGGTGTGGTGGTGGAGGGACATGAGTTTGAGGACCCATTTGATTTTACAATGTTTTTAGGATACCTTGATGTTGAGACATAGGTTGTGATCCTTTATATGATGCCACTTGATGTTGTGATGGTTGTAATAAGCCTTGATTTTGGACCAATGGATTTTGGGGATTACCTTGATGTTGTTGATTAATTTGATTTTGGGTCAATGAATTTTGGGAAAATTAATTTCCTTGATGTTGATGTTGATTCACTTGATGTTGGATCACTTAATTTTTGGGATAGATTTCATGGTTTTGTGACAAATTATTTTGTGATGTTTGATTTCCTTGATTTTCATTCATTTTGTGTTGAACTTGAAGATTGAATTGAGGTTGTTGATTCACTTTTCTATGTTGAATATTAGAGATGTTGGTTTGAACATTTTAGGTATTAGATGTGAGTAGAGGATATGGTTTCCCATGAAATTTTGGTGCAATGCTTGTGTTATGGGGATGTGATGAAATGTTTGGGTGTTGAGGATTTTGAGGGATATTTGTGTTTTAAACACCCAAGTTCATGTGACCTCCTATATTTTGAGTATGACCTAGTTGATTTTCTTGTTGACTTACAATGTTATATGAGTTCATCCTAGTGATTTTAGGTTGGATTGGTATGTATGATAAGGATGGTTGTGGTATGGATTGAATGACCTTATGGACCAAGGATTCATTGCAATAATTTTGAGAAATAAATGCAACATTTGTCAAAGTTTTTTCCCTAAGTGTGTTTAAATCAGATGTAGAAGGGAGTTTGGATCCTTCTTTTGCTAATGTAAGCACATATTTGGTAGGGTTTAGTTCAACATTGCATTGAAAAGATGATGAACCTTAGGGTCTTGTTGCATCTAAAGTATCTCATATGTTGTAAGCTCCATATGATTGTTTGTAACATCTTCTATGTGAACCCTTGTATCTTGTAAAGTTTGAGATAGTTATGGTAGATTGTGTGGTGGAGTTGTGAAACCTCTAGGATTAAACTCATGCATTCCAAGGATTTGTTCATTTGTGTCACTCATGATAGGTAAATTTTGGTTTTTCTCCATGTTTCTCTTGTGTTGTGATCTTGTTCTAACCATAAAACTTGTATCAACCTTTGTTGTGGTATGATGTGATTTATATTGTCTAAATTCTTGGGTTGATTCAAATTTTTCTAAAAGAGAATCTCTAAAGGATTTAGGACCAATGATGATGTGAGTTATTTGATGAATAGGTGAGTGATGTGAATGATATGGAACTCTCAATTTTGAAACAAATCTAGACTCAATTTTTAATGTGTGCTTGATGAGGATGATAATGAACTTGAAAATATTAGGAGTAGACTTGTGACTCTAAGATAAGTTTGTCCAAAAGGTGATGACTAATCATGTAGAAAAGTCAAAATTCCTTAACACATATCACACATTTAGAATCACATTTTTCCATCATTGACATTATTTTCATTTACATCCTTGCATTCCATTTTATTTGCATCCTTGATCCTCTTTTAACATCATTTTCACTAATTAATCCTATTTCTCTCTATTAATTAGATAATCCTGAATTTTTTAATTAATTCATCCATTTCATCCCTAATATTCCCTTTTATCACCCTAATTGAATAATTCCTAATTATTTAATTATTATCCTCTAGTATTTCCTCTAATCCCACATAATTAAATAATGTCAATTATTTAATTATCCCACATTTTAATCTTCTTGTCACATGATTAAATAATTCCTAATTATTTAATTATCCTATTTTCCCTCCACAAAGCATATTATTGAGGAATATTCTATTTCAAAATATCTCAACCAACTTGTCTTAACCATTTCTAGCTCTGGATCTGGAAATAAATTATCATCCCTTGATCTTAAATATCTCAACCATTTTCCTAAAATGGTGGAGCAAGCTTGAGTTCTAACTAATCTCATTCATCCATCTCCCTTCATTCACTCTCCTTTGTGGGTGTTGAGGATCAATCTCAACCCTTATTTGTGGGCATTCAAACTCAATCCTATCCTTTGATCTAATTTCTCTAAATCTATAAAAGAACCCTGACCCCTCTCATAATTCATCTAGAGAATTTGTGAAGAGATCATGTCCAATTGATTCTTGAGAAAATTGAGCATACACCATTACATTTTAGGTCATCATATCAATCTTTTGTAATTATGGAGGCTTTGTGTTGAAAGGAAATCCAACATATCAAATCAACACAAATATGTGCTTCACCATGGGATGGTGAGATTGTGTATTTTTAAACTCATTTGTGTTTCAATTTAATTGAGCTAACTTTTCTATTTGAATTCATAGCTATGGAAATTGCATTTCTTGAGTAGGTGGATCCTAATCCTTGTTTTGATTTCATTTTGATTGAATTGATTGATATAATCCATTTCCATTTTCTCCCCTTATGTTAATTGTTGAGTAAATGTGTCTCAACCTTGCAATTACATAAATTACTACATATATGTCTGCAGCCGGGGGGTGTGTGTGTGGGGGGTTTCCACCCCATGAGGGGTCCAGGGGAAAAATACCTCGATGGGGGCTTGAGGGTAGCGCCCTCAAAAGGTAAATTTTATTTATATTTTATTATTGTAAATCTAGACCATTCATCATGATGTCTCATATCTGGTGGCCAATATTTTATTAGCTTGACTTTCCCTAGAAGGAAACCCTATTTTTTGAGGGAATTATATTATGACTATGTATTGTGATGTATTTTGAGTCTAATATTGGTTGTGTTGCCTCTAGGTCTTTGGTTGGTGATAATCCTATGAGAAGCTTGCTTTGCAAGTATATTGTAGTCTTTTTTATTTTGAATAAAATATTGGGTGACATTTGGAGTGTGGGGTTTTTCCCCCAAAAGGGTTTTCCCCATGTAAATCATTGTGTTGTGGTATGCATGATATTTATGTCTATTTTTGTTTACGTTTATGTAATTGTTAAAGATCTGTAAAAGTTTGACATTATTCTCCTCTCAAGATAGTGTAGGAAGTTGTTCTGCTACCTTAGCTTCCTTACATTAATTGGAACACCTAGTGGACCTAGGTCCTTTAATCTAACATTTTCATCAAGTTTTGTGATTAGTTTCAGTTTTTGGGTTATCGTGTTTTGTAGGGGTCGCTTTGATCAACTGGGTCGCTATTATTCTAAAATCTAATCATGGTTGTCCCTTTTTCTGGCCGCTATTGCACCAATTTGTCCGGTATAATTTTGTTTTTTTGATAGTTTAATAGAGATTTTCATTATATGTAGGAAAAAGGTTCACTATTCTTTGGAAGAAGGCTGCTATCATTCCATTTCTCTATCATGGTCATCATATTTTCTAGCCACTATTGTTCAATAGAGTTGTTATTGTCTATTTGTGTGTAGGGTTTACTGACTGTGTTTCTTTTGATTGGTAGAATAGAGCTACTATCATCTTGAATAGAACCACTATCATTCCATTTTCTAGTCACTATCATCATACAAGGCCACAACCATCTCAAGAATAGAGTCATTGTTGCAAGCAATAGGGCAGCTATCGTACTACTTTTTTCATTTGTTTTAGTTTTACAATATTTTTGGATTTTGATTTATCTAACCATACATCTAACCCAATTGTTGTTTGTTGTGATATGATTATATTTGACTTTGGTTGGTGTAGCTCTTGTAGGGTGAATACAATCTTTCATTAAAATGCTAATCCATTGTTTGTAGGGGTGACAAACAGTCAAAGACATCTAAGCTTAAACTACTAAAAATTTGATTAGAAAACCTTCTTCAATGATATTTTATTTTCAAGAATTTTTTGAGTGTTTTATGTCTTTAACATTTGAGTTTGGTGCTTAAAACATGAATTTCCTAGTTAGATAACACTTCATTTTGGGCTTAAAATCTAATTGTGATGAATTATCCATTGTGTTTTCCATGATTAGAAATCCAGATGCATATCCTCTCCCCTCATGTCATTTGATGATCTTGGTTATAAGAGAAACATCTTGGGCTTTGTAATTTTTGGTCACCAAAGGCATTTTGATATGTATCCTCTCCCTTTGCATCATTCGATGATCCTGGGTGTAAGAGAAATATTTATAGCGTGGGAAAATTCTAGGTTAGCAATACAAACTGTAAACAAACTAAATCCTAGCTAAAAATGAAGCACGATGTCCAATATAAAGCACAAACAAATAAAAGATCTCACCGAACCCTCATGCATTCCATGAATCACCTTCATTACACTTCTCCATTTTGTTGTAATATAATACTTGCCCTCAAATTTTACTTAAGCACACAAATATGGCTTAAAGACAATAGAAATAGAAAAATATTGAAGATTTTTAAATGGCTATGGATGTACGAAGCAAGATGGAAAAATAGAAAAATATGTCTAAGATTTCTAAAGCTTCCAAGATTCATGAAATGACATCAATAGAGCCCTTTATAGGCAAGCCAAATTCAAATGAAAGGCTAAGATCGAGAGACAATTAATCGGTGGTCAAGATTAAACAAACAAGGCATGAGATAGGGTTAGGGCTAAATTAGAAAATATGAACGGTCGAGATTAAATTAAAGATAATGTAATCAATGATGGAGGTTAATCGAGACATAGATAGATAAGGACTGGGTGTGGAAGATAAGATCGACATTGAAAAAATGGTGAGTTAGAGAAAATCAAATCTTATCTAGATTTAAGTGGCCAATAACTAATTAAATAATAAAGATATTATTTAATTATAGAAGATTGTGATAAGGAGGAATCATTTTGAACAAAACAATAATTTAATTCAAAATTCAAGATATTGGACCAAATTAACTAAATAGAATTTATTTAATTTGGGAGAGAAAAGGCTAACAAATAATTAAATAATTAAAACAATCGTTAATTGTAGTGAAAAATGGCATATAAATTAAATAAATAAGCATTTATTTGATTTTAGAAAGAAGATGGACTTAATTGGTGATGTAATTAAATAAATGAAATTTATTTAATTAATCGAGGGGGAATAAATATAGGAATGAATTAATTAAATAATTAAGATCATTTAATTAATAGAGGACATGCAACTTTAGGAAATAATTTAATAATTGAAATTATTTAATTATGAAGAATGATGATGGAAGAATTGTGAAGAAATTAAGAGTCACATGCCTAGGACAATTTTTAGTGTCTACATTTTTCCCCTCTTTGATACAATGCAATTTATCGCATTGTGTCAAAGAAATTTAAGTCAAATGTTCCCCAGTGCAAGCAAGGTAGACCTATGCTCCCTTAGAAGAATTTTACATATTTTCCAAAATTGTCCCAAAAATTTTGAAAATTGTTCTAAAAAGTCAAATTATTAGGTAGAAATGTCATGGCAGTGAGAGAAATAATTTTTAGGACCATTGAGGTAGGAAAAATGTCGTTTGAAGGCCTAAGTAGAGTGAAACCAACACAAAACTCATTAAAACCCTAATTTTGAGGGGGGTATATATAGGAAATTGGAAAGTTTAGGGCTCATTTTGCGCATTTGGACTTGGAAGACTAGGAGCTCTGAGTGAAGATGGAGTGTGTTCCCCATAGCGAGCACAAATCCTACAGAGTGTGGAAGTTTAGATGACTTCCTGAGGGCACAAGAGATCTGGTGAGTGGCTACAAACCCATCTCGTCAATTTTTAATTTCACGCATTTTTAGGCATAGTATGAATTTGATAGTCAATTACGTTGTTCAGAGATAGCCCCAAATGCTATCACGTTCGATGCAATTGATTGTGAATCTATGCAGCTATTTAGAAAATGCCTAGGCTAGGATAGGTTTTTCAATTTTGTAACACAAGTGTTAGGTTTTGACACATCAACAGTTTTCTTAACCGCAACTGCATATGCACAACGCAGCTGGCTGTAGTTGTGCACAACTAATTAGGGCTTAGCCACAACTGCTATAGAATGACACAAATGTAGGACTAAGTTGCAACTAATCTAGGGGTTCGACGCAATTGAACTCTTGAGATGCACTCACTATACTATGACACAATTGAAGGCTATGTGACACAAGTGTAATTTATGAGATGCAACTGACTAATTTTAAGGTTACCTCAGCTTAGGATGAATTTTATTTTATGACATGTGAAAAATCGGCTGAGATAGGCTACTTTAACTGGCACAATGGTTGTCATGTTGGTCACAGGTTCACATAGATCCGATCTATACACGAGTCATGATTTCTAGAGACACATCGATTACAGGATCAATTGACCAATGGTGAGAGGCGCAGGTTGTGGCATCTTGGTTTATCTCACATTACATTCATTCCCATCATGGTTGTGAGATAAATGATTTTTAGGATCATCAAGGTAGGAAAAATGTCATTTGAATTCCTAAGTAGAGTGCAACCAGCACAAACCTCATTAAAACCCCAATTTTAAGGGGGGTATATATAGGAAATTGGAAAGTTTAGGCCTCATTTTCCACATTTGGACTTAGAAGACTAGTAGTTCTGAGTGAAGATGGAGTGTGTTCCCCATAGTGAGCAAAAAGCCTATAGAGTGTAGAATTTTAGACAACCGGAGGGCACAGGAGATTCGGTGAGTGGCTACAAACCCATCTTGTCAATTTTTAATTTCACGCATTTTTAGGCATAGTATGAATTTGATAGTCAATTGCGTTGTTGAGAGATAGCCACAAATGCTATCATATTTGATGCAATTGATTGTAAATCGACGCAACTGTTTGGAACACACCTAGGCTAGGATAGGTTTTGATGCAGGAGCATCCAGTGGTGTAAGGGCAATCTTGCATCACCCAAAAATAGTTAAATTTCAAGTTTTTCAGTTTTTAGATGTTTTTACATTTTTGGATACCCTTTTCGTCATAATGAAATTCCCAATTTATAGTTTTTATTTTCTATTCCTGGGTTGAAAGATATTGCAGTTTTAGTTTCCCAAATTTGCACCTGAAAAATCTTCTGAGTTGGATTTGAGGCACTTAAAGCTCCCATAATGGCTCTAAAACTTTCCAAAATTAGCATTTCTGATTTCGAGAGTGTTCTTGACTTCGAGACCTTTCCAACGGTTCAAACGGTTCGCGAATCAGAGCCCCGAATCAAAAGTTATGGCCCCGGGAAGTTGGCGCACTTTCTAGAAGATACAATTGCAAATGTTCTTTTGAAATTTGAACTTCAAGTTGTAATTTTCGGCACCAAACCGCCTAAACTCAAATTTTAATGTTGTTTTGACTCCAAACTAAGGAGGAGCTCTATTTATGGGTGGGTTTCTAATTTTTTTGGGTAACTTTTTGGGGACAAGCTCGCATATTGCGAAAGGGTTATTCTGTAGCTTTCTGTAACTTGCATGTGTTGTAGAACTTGGGGATTGAGATCCTCTGCATGTAAGAAGCTCCATTTTCTGAATAATCAAATTATTCTCTTGT
>VDFB02041018.1:0-39849 GCA_007258455.2 Sequoia sempervirens
GATTAGTTGTAACGGGTACTCGCGACGGTTGGTGTTATCAACCAACGTTAGCAACGATAGATATGTTTTGTTTCATTGTAGTTAGGGACACGACATGACATAGCACAAATGATTGTATACTGTATCACTTGCATTAATGAATTAAAGCACCATTATTTTGTGCACATTATGCGTTCATGAATATTTCCTTTGTATGTTTTGTAAGTCACATTCTTGTTTACTCTTGTAATTCGTCAAGTCATTCTTGTTAGTAAACATTACAAGAGTAAACGAGAATGTGACTTACATAACATACATAAGAAATGTTCATGAACGCATAATGTGCACAAAATAATGGAACTTTCATTCATTAATGCAAGTGATACAATATACAATCATTCGTCCTATGTCATGTTGTGTCCTCGACTACAATGAAACAAAACATACATATAGTTGTTGACGGTGGTTGAGAACACCAACCGTTGTGACTACCCGTTACAACTAATCCCAATGGTTGGGGACTTAATTCTTGACAACAACTTATAACATAAAATATTTGTTGCATACATTAGAGTTTTATTTAGTTACATTAATTGGCCGACTAAAGTTAAACAATATAATCACTCTTGGCCTACTACAAAGACCATTGGTCATTTTTTGTAACTAGAGTGCCACATAGATTTCATGGAACCCGACCCACCATCAACAAATCAAGCACATAAAGGTTCATGTGCACTCTATCTGAGAGCTTATACATGGATAGGTCATTGATCTCTAATATTGCTTGGCTATCAAGTAGGTTGTCAACATTTTCATCAAAACCTTTGCAAAAAGCAAGTTTCTTCATTTACAAGCTTTGCTAGGGGTGTGGGCGGCTACAAGGGGGGCTACCTAGTCCTTCCTACCTCTACTTTGTTTGGTGGGGAGAGGGGGAAGGCGGCAGTCCTCTTCTCTCACAATTTTTGGGAGGGAGGGGGTTTTTATGTCTTGTCTTGGGAGGGGGGTTGCTTCTTCTCTTTGGGGTCTATTTCTTTGTACATTGGTATCTCATTAAGCGCAGTTTGCTAGGACCTATCTTTTCACCCACCTAAGTTGGGCTAAGGGGTTGTTAGTGTAGGATTTTTATTTTCCTTACTTAGATATTATGTATTGCTATTTTTCTACACATTTAGTTTAGCTTGCTTAGTTGTAGTGTGTGGATCATTATAAGTGTAGATGGGCTCTTCCATGAGTGGAAAGTCTTGCTAATTTTTGAGTAGGTGGAGTTATTTTTCTCATTGGTCAGTTTTGCCTCCTTTCTTTTCTGTATTTGTATCCACTCCTCTGTTTGGGTAAGGAATGTAATTCAAATCTTACGTACTACTGGCAAACTAGTCATGTGCAGAACATAGAATAAAACAGTAACCAAAAAGATATCATATTTGAACACCAGAAACTTTATTCATTATCAGAAATATCATGTGCAATCCAAGAGTATCAGCAGTGCTTAACAATATAACCATCGGCACATAACTATCTCCTGACTATCCCAACAGACTACATATAACGTTCGGTGGTGGTTAGATAACCAATTGACACGACGTCTCATAACAACATTAACATTAACATTAATCTGGACATGATTACCCGCAAGTACATGACATGTATTATTCTTACTAACTATAGCTTTATTAGCAATTGGCCGACTGCCGCTGACAACAAAGTAAAGATATACTACTAACATCATCCCCCCCTACAAAGTAGTCGTCTTCCAGACGACTGAAAATAAAAAATGCCAACTCCTCGTCTTTTTCGTGTAATTGATTCTCCCTCTGTGCTGAAAGTCGTGCATCGGCCACCTAGGTATCATTCTCTATCAACTGACCCAATACTCTATCCCTTTCTGCTAACTTCTCGAGAGTTGTCACTCTCATTTGCTCGGCTGCCAGTTGTACTTCGTTGGTTGGCTGTATTGCAAATGGACAATTCCAATAAATTTGATGGGGGTCTGGGGGCAACGCCTCCAGCGGGGTCAAGGGGCAGTGCCCCTTGCGGGGGTCTGGGGGTAGCGCCCCCAGCGGGGTCGAGGGGCAGCGCCCCTCGCGGGGTTCGGGGGCAGCGCCCCTGGTGCGCTCCCTATCGCGATACAGGGCGGGGTCGAGGGGCAGCGCCCCAGCCGCCAAGACCAATTTAACACTTCTGAAACCACCCGAAACTGCATCACGCGCCTCATTTCCATGATTTTTCCATAGGTTCCGAATAGTGCTGACGAAGCTCAAAAATACATATTTTGCATTGTTTTTCTTAGACTTTACTTTCTCCAGGTCAATGCTTGGTACGACAATGGATGGTACGAATTCCTTTTCCCAATGTATGGACTCCTCACTACGTCGTACAGATTTCTCCTTAACACAACGTACGACCTCCTTCCTAGCTCGTACGACCTTTGCTCTATCCAAGCGTACGGCTTCATCTGCAACTCGTACGGCCTCTTCTTTATGATAGCGTATAGCTCTTCCTTCAAGTCGTATGGCTTCTCCTCTGCCAGAGCGTACGACTCTTTCTCCAGGTCATACGGCCTCTCCTCTACCAGAGCGTACGACATCCCTTCTCCTCAAGCGTACAACCTCTTCTTTGGCTGAGCGTACGGCCTCCCTTATCTGCAAGCATACGGACTCCTCTCTCTTCCAGCGTACGGCCTTTCTCTCCCAGCGTACGAAATTCTTCAATTGTAACCGTGCAGATTTCTTCAAGTGTAGGCGTACGGTCTTGGATTTCTTCAAACGTACGAAATCTTCACTATGGCGTACGACCTCTTCTTTCTTCCAGCGTACGACCTCTTCTTGAATGCGTACGATGTCAAAATCTTGAAAATGATGAAGCCGTACGCTGTGAAAAACCTGACATTGAGAGAGCCGTATGGTGTCCAAAGCTTGAATGAGAAGAAGCCGTACGATGTGAAAATCTTGAGATTGTGATAGCCGTACGATGTCAAAACTCTGGGAGTGTCGTACGATGCCAAGAGTCTGAGGATGTCATACACCTGGAGTCTCTGTGTGCAGTTCCACTGGAGAATGAAGAACTTGCAAGTTTGCTATGCTCTGGAAACTTTGAACAATTCCGACCTGCAATTGCCATATGATGTAAACATTGCCCAATTGCCGTACGATGTAGACCTTGCCCAATTGCCGTACGACTTGAGAGTAATTTGAAGGTGGGGCGACTTGAAAATGTTCTGAATGTCGTATGATTTCAAGACACCAGGAGCGCCGTACGACTGGAGAAAACAATTCGTGCCTTATGAATGGAGTCAATCCTTGCCGAACGATTTGAGAGGCATTATCAAAACCTCGTACGACCTTGCGGTACTTAGGAAGCCGTACGACTGCTCTATCTGGCAATGGATGTTGAGTTTGGAGTCCTTGATGCCGTACGATGTACAAATTAACTGAATGATGTATCACGCCAAGTCCCTGGTGCCGTACACCCGCCCTCCTGTGCGTCGATGTCTTCCTTACTTGAATCTGTTTTTCCCTTCTTCGATTCCTTTTATGTTCTCTTATGCCGCCAAGTGTTCCTGATGGTCGCACTTCATCCTCCTTTGCTAGGCGTCAGTTGTGTTGCACTCTAAAGCTTCTTCTTTTAATACTTCGCTGACTTTTACTTCCTTCAACGGCTTTTCTCCCTTGGCGGATGATGGTCCCACTCAGACGTGACGGACGAGATTCTTTTTCCTTTGTTTCATGAGCGACGAGAAAGTCCGAGTGACGGAGGGACCGAGAGAGATCCATGGACATTTTTGATGCCTTTCTAATATTCTTCTATAATTTTAATTTAACGATGTTTTGATTTCAGTTTCGGTTCCCCATCTTTCGCGACGTGACGTTTATACTTTTCGATGAACCTAACATTAATTTTATCTCAGACTGTTTAAACTTGGATCAAGGGGATTTGCCCAGCTTTTTGAGGATCTCCCTAATCTCCATACCGGCCGGAAGCGTTTTATCGGGCCTTCCTTGTTTCTCTTCTTCCTGATTTCCCCGGATTTACGTTACACCCCTCGGCGGAACACTTCATAGTCTCCATCCGCCAATGAAATAGTTTCATTCACCAGCTTGTTCCCGCCCTCCGAACAACTCTCGAGTTCAAGTACACCTTCGGTGTTTAGTTCCATAGCTTTCCTTCCCTCGTCCATATCTGACTCACCTCCATTCGATTCAGATCCGGAGGAAGCCAATTCTTCACTCACGACCTGGTTCTTCAAGTCAATGACGTACTTCCGCCCGTTGTTCTCGATCGAGAGTGTGTTCCTCTTCCAATTATGATTTGCCTTTGCCGCTATCAGCCATCCTCTCCCAAGTAGTGCATCGTACGCTTTCCTCTGTAATGGAATGACGACAAAATTTAGCAAAAACTGTTGTGTCCCGATTGTCACCTTCTGCGCCATCAGTATTCCCAACGGCTTGATACCATGTTGATCAGCGCCAAACAGTTGGAATGTCAGTGGCCAGAGTGTAGGCTTCCCAAGACTCTTCCATGTGTCTTCGGGTAGTACGTTGACTCCCGATCCTCCGTCGACGATAGTATTTGTCAAGATATTCCCTCTGATCTCCATATGCACAACCGTTGTCATCTTTCCGATGTTCGCTGTGAGCAATACTGGCTCAATTGTTTGTTCACCATACGGTGGCAGTTCTGGTATCAATTCTTTCCTTCGTTCCTCCAATTGCAGTTGCTTGCCATCCCCGACGAGGTTTGTGATCGCCAGTCCCAACTGCGGCATAGTCTGTAGAAGGTCAGTTACTTTTATTGGTATGGTGGTCTGCAGTACCTGCCGTATGATGTTGGTTTCCGCCTCCGACCGCCGAGAGGTTCCTGGCTTCTCTAGAGGTACTTTGTTTTCTTTCACCATCGCCAGTTCCACTTCAGTTTTTGCTTCCTTCATCCTTTGTTTCTCCGTACATGGATCTGGGTAAGTGGCCTTTTTTGCTTGTGCTCTGGTGATCGCCAGTACCTCTTGTTCTTCTACTTCCAGCATGTGGATACCCTTTTGCTTAGGGCATTCGTTATCTTCATGATCGCCTGGTCCACACTACTTACACAATCTCCCTCCCGAACCTTGACCGTTCTGGCAGTCCCTGGCAAAGTGGCCCCATTCGTTGCACTTCCTACATTGGATCATGGGCCTTCCTTTTGCATCGTACTGTATCATGTTTCTCGGACTTCTATTGCTCCTATGAACTCCCCCAAGGGATGATTGCTATTGTACTGGGCTTTGGTGGTGTTCGGCGGTTGACGGCTTCCATGAGTGAAGAGTAATTTGTGTATTTTGGTTTTTGTTGTATGGGTATTTCTTTGACGGAATGTTCCATCACTCTAAGGTGTGAGACAGACAGTTCTTGGACACTGCACCTCCGGCAGATTGCAGTTCTGCAGACACAATCAAGGCCTTTATTTCTTCTCAGATTCTCCTCATTCGGCTATTCTCTCACCTTTTTCATCATTCGCGATCATATCTTTCCCGGCGCTTTGTCTGATTCACCGTCACCGCCGGCCCCAGACTCTCCCTCTTTGTCAGTTTTCCCTCTGGTTTCTTTTTCCCCTGAGGATGTTTATTTCACTTCTATGTCTATTGTTCGATTAGGCGCGCTTCAAGGCATCGACGGCGAGGTATCACTTTCTTATTTTAATTTTAAGATCGAAGTAAGCCCTCGATGAACCATCTTTTCTTCAACCCATCGGTCGGTTACCTCCACTTCCCGCGCCAAAATCTTTATCTTCGGTTAGGGTCCACACCTCGCGGTTTCTTCCTTGCTTGGTATTGTATATCTCCGCAACAATCTCGCTATCATCCCGCAGGAGTTTGAACTTCTCTTGAAATGCTTTCTTCAATAATCTCCATGTAGCTTTGTGTGCTTGATCTAATTCAGAGTACCAATCAATAGCACTCTCTCTGAGTGTCGCTGGAAATGCTTTTAGCCACTGGTCGGGATCATCCTGTTCGCTGGCTATCCAAATAGTTTCACATGTCTTACAGTGTCGTACTGGATCTTCTGACCCATTCCCCATGAACTTCGGCAGCTTTTGCCGATTCGGATGAGCCATCTTTCCCCGCTGTCCTCCTTGTGTGTTGGACTCGAGTAGACTAGTTTCCCCGCTACGTTCCGGTGCGTCACTTGCACTCTCGGCCACGTACGAGTCACTCCCACGTCTTCCTTCGACGTCCTTGACACCTTGAGTCTCCTGGGGTTCCCTTCGGTACTCTCTCCGCCTTGGGGTACTGGGCTCAAATCTTCCACTCGTTAGCCGTTCGTCGTCGTCTGATAAGGACAACTCCTGAAAACGTCTGATGCTACTACTTAATTCATCTTCATTCTCATCAGGATCATATCTTCCTATATACGGGGTGCCGAAGGGTTTTCCGTCCCTTCCTTCTGTCAAACTTTGGTGCGCTCGTTCAATGGATGTGTCTATTCTTGTCAGATTTTCATATGTTCTCTTAATGCTCTGATTTATTTCAATTAAATCCTCATCCAATTCTTTACCGACTTGCTTCAGTCTTCTTCGCCGGTTTTCTTGTTCTTGTAGCTTGAGTGATCGCCGAACTTGCTCTTCCAGAGTCCCGTGCCCGTCAGGTACTCGATTCTTGTCTTTGTTCGGCCGTACGGGCATTTAAAATATGTTCAGGCGATCATTGTTGGCTACCGGATGTACATCTCCGGCTTGTGTCTCGTTCTTCTTCTTCTCGTTTAGTTCGTTCTTCGTAGCGCTGTAGTATTTGCTGCCTTCGGTGTTCCCGATCCTCTTCTTCTCGGAGATCTTGCAGAATAATGGAATGACGGGCCAGTAATCTGGGCATACGATTCAGGAGGCGCTTCACCCCGGCTATCACTTCCTTAACCTATCCCGTGATAATCTCCTCGTGGATCTCCGCTTGTGGGATTCCCACGCATGTGATCTCGCAGAAGATATCTTCCACGGGTGTTGATAAAATTCTCAATAGGTCTTCCGCTCCTCATTAGAGCATTTACGTTCTTCCGCCGGGTTGGACCCATTACGCTACCATGATGAGTGATGCCCTAGTCCGTTCAGGCAACGGCGCCAAATGTTTGACTAAGGAATGTAATTCAAATCTTACGTACTATTGGCAAACTAGTCATGTGCAGAACATAGAATAAAACAGTAACCAAAAAGATATCATATTTGAACACTAGAAACTTTATTCATTATCAGAAATATCATGTACAATCCAAGAGTATCAGCAGTGCTTAACAATATAACCATCGGCACATAACTATCTCCCGACTATCCCAATAGACTACATATAACGTTCGGCGGTGGTTAGATAACCAACTGGCACGACGTTTCATAACAACATTAACATTAACATTAATCTGGACATGATTATCCGCAAGTACATGACATGTATTATTCTTACTAACTATAGCTTTATTAGCAATTGGCCGACTACGGCCGACAACAAAGTAAAGATATACTACTAACATCCTCTAGCTTGTTATTCTTTTAGGCTATTGTGAGCTTACCTAATGCTATTTTGCTTCTTGCGCATTTGCATATCTTTTTGTGGAAACTAACTTGGTTCAGCTATTTTAGTTTCAGTATCATTTGCTAGAATACTTTCGTTGTTTCTATTATATATACTAGGTTTTGGGTGGCTTTAGTTTGTTTGAATTTCTGAATTTAACACCATTAAATATTTCTAAATAACTATAAGGAAAATACGATATGATGACTGCTTTCAAAGAAGCAAGACATACCAGACATTTGGGGACTGCATTGAGAAACAAAGGTAATAAAGAAATAATGTTAATAAAAAAATTAGGCCAACAAGACTCCAAATTACAAGAAGATACAATTGCATGCAGGATTACTAAAATGAATTCCCAAGAATAAGAAGAGAAATTGACCAGGAAAAAGCATAACTAGAGGGGGTAACCCAAAGTAGATAGACCCTAGACAAGTCAAAAAGGATAAATCCATATAATTGAAATACAATTAGAAGTAGACGTACTGAAGAAATACCTCACAAAGAAACCTTAACAAGGGACCAATTGAGATCGAAGCTAAAACTCAAGGCTGGAAATCCAAGCTTCCTCTAATCTCTACTGAAACAGGAAACAATCAACCAATAACAGAAGAAAATCAACCATGAATAGGAAACAACTTTCTGATCATTGCTTCTAAAGTAGAAAGAAGTGCCAGACATCTGATTACTTTATTCAAATTCTGTAGCTTTCCTTGTTCGGAATATGATTGTTTAGCATAAAAATGATTCCTACCAGATTTGTCTACTTATCTCCCTAACACGCTTCTTTTTCTATGCTGCCAGCTGAGATAGGTAAGCAGATTAAGCTGCATAATGTTGGGATTTTTACAGTTTGTCTTCATTTCACCTGACATTAGGGTCCTACAGTTATTCTGACTATTGTTAACTCTAGTAGATATCTTCATATTACAGCTGGACTTTCAAACTTCGTGTAAGTGTATTACAGTGCAGCTTCTGAATTTATTTTGATTTAAAGGTATTGGAATTGGCTTTTTTTCGTATTGTTGCCATCTCTTTGCATGGCATATTCTATATTCCATTGGATTGTACATGAGTCATTTTCCCATTTCCTGTGAAATTGTTTCCAGATTGGGTGCATGTATGTGTTTCATATTTTTTATTATTCATAATAATGACTTTCTTCTTATCAGGTTAAAAAGCCAGAGGATATACTTGAAGCAAAGCGACTTGTCTTCCCTGGAGTTGGAGCTTTTGCAGCAGCGATGGACATACTCAATAAAACTGGGTATGGACAATATGTTGTTTATGTTGAAACTTTTGGTCCACTTGCTGCAAATTGAGAATGTTTCTCTACAGGCTTGGATGATAGTTTTGTAAGGATAATTTTTCCTGCTGAAGGAAATCTAATTTATTTAATATAGAAAGTTTGATTCTTTTGTGATGTCATGGTTTCTGTTTCCAGTCAAGGTTGCATATTGTTCTGAGAGGTTTCTGTTCAGATAGAATTAGAAATTTTTATATTGAATCATGGTTTCCAGGATGGCTGAAGCCTTGCGTGAATACATCAAAAGCGACCGTCCCTTTTTAGGCATATGTCTTGGTCTACAACTACTTTTTGAGTACAGTGAGGAGAATGGACCTGGTATGGCTTTATTTCTCATGGACTGTGTTCATTCTTAAAAGTTTTCAGTCATCTATGATGGGTGGCTGCTGTCGATCTCTGTTTTAATAATTTTAAAGAGCAGATTTTTTAAACCTTTGTAATCGTGTTTATAATTTTCTCTGAGTTTGGTGGGAGGTTTGAACTAAATTAGGTTTATTTTCTCCTGTTTTTGTGTCCTATTTCTTTACAAAACCCAAGATCAAGGAATGTCCTGAAGATAAAATCGCATTTTGTAAGCAACTTGATACTGTAGCCCTAACAGAATGTAATGTCCCTTTTTGGATATTCCTGATTTTTGGCCTTAAAACAATAATATTTACTTAAAATGATTATAGCTTTTATCAAAAATTAAGAATTTATGATAATATCCAGATCAATACATCATAGCACAATTCTCAAAATCAATCATACTATGAATTCTTTGGAAATACTTACAAATCTGCCGAATTAGAAGTTTTTGTCCCAACTCAACAGTGGCAATATCAAGGGTTTTCGTCCTTAACTTGCCAAGAGCATGAAAGGGTTTTTGTCCTTCCAACTCTTAGTCCACCTTGGAGGGTTTTCGTCCTCCTTGACCAAGATTTGGGTTTTCGTCCAAACTTGATAAGAGCAATAAGGGTTTTCATCCTTATCCTCTCGTGAACTTGGAAGGAATTCGTCCTTCCTATTTGTAAGACACTTCCTCAAATTCAAAACTGATTGCTTGATAAACACTTCCTCAAATTCAAAACTGATTGCTTGATAAACACTTCCTCAAATTCAAAGCTGATTGCTTGATGAACACTTCCTCAAATTCAAAGCTGATTGCTTGATGAACACTTCCTCAAATTCAAAGCTGATTGCTTGATGAATTTGCTAGATTATTGCAGATTGATATTTCTTGATAGATTGACGAGTGATGATTGCTTGAAAAATGCTTGAATGATTTATGCTTGAATGATTTGATGCTTGATGTATTGATAGAATTATTGCTGTCTGCATTTGATATTTTGATTGCTTGATTTCTTGATGGGTAGATGAGTGATGATTGCTGATTGAATGCCAATGAACTGATTTGCCCTTTATATCCATTTCTTGAAGGAGTCACCACCCTTCACAATAAATGAGTCGCCACCCTTCATTGCTGCCTTTTGATTATAATAATTTATTTCCAAATTGATTGATTAATTCATTCCCAATTGATGATTTCTCCACAAGGAAATGATCTCCCTTTTATATCTTATTATTTAGGGAGTCACAACCTTTCATATTTGAAGGAGTCACAACCTTTCTCATTAAAAGTAGTCACAATCTTTCACATTAGAAGGAGTCACATAATATTTATTCTTAATTCTTTCTTCTTCCCTTCTTCTCATGGAATGATCTCTCCTTTATACCTTATTGGTGAAAGAGTCACCTCCTTTCACCATTGCTGCCCTTGGAAGGGTTACAATCCTTCATCTTTAATCTCTGCCATAAAAACTCTTAATTTAGTTTTAATTAAATCCTTTAATAGAGTCACTAGCATCTTGGGGCCACCTTTATTTAATCCACCTATGGTATAAATTTAAGGGGCTAAGATCATGGTACTTGGTGGGGGCATGACACATAATGTGGCAGATGAATAAAGAAATTTACCTGTACAAATGGAAATTCATATTCTGAATTTGTGACATTTCTTCAACAGATGTATTTGAAAATTAGTTATATCTGAAAAAGATGTAATAAATTTTAAATATTGACACTAGAATACAACACAAAATGGTTTCATGCATGCTATATACAGTCATTTTCCCTGCCCTGTAATTGATGTCACACTCCAAACCAGGAACAAGAACCACTACTTAAGGCAAAACTGTTGATAACCTCCTATAGTAGAACCCAGAAAGGACTTTGGCAGGCCGCCTGACTAATGATTCAGTGAAAAGACTTAAAACAAAGTTGACACAAGCCTTAGGCAACATCACCATACAGACTCTTTCTGCTGAGTCTTTTCTGAAAACTTGCCGTTTTCGCCAAAAACTCAGGAGTCTTTGCAAAAGACTCGCCAGATACATAAAAAATGCGAAAAATGCAAAAAAAAATCGAAAAAGTTGCTGAGTTTTTTGCCAAGTTTTTGTTGACTCGTCAATTTTGGGCTTGGCGAGTTTTTTGCTTAGTCGAGTTTTCCAACTATGAGAATATCTAATAAAGGTCAAATCCCTAAATAAAGAAAATGAGCGAAGTGGTGATATAATGCTTCCATAGACAAAGTGATCCTATTGTTGTGATAGAATGTTATAAGTAAATCAAGAACAAAGAGATCACATGTCACAAAGTGTACAAGCATGTCAAAATCAGTAATGGAAGCATGAATAGATGCTGAGGATAAAAGGCCAAGAGAATCCATGATGTGAAAACAAGGATGTTTCCAAGGATGTAGGTTTCACAAGGATAATCAATAAAGGTCCAAAACCTAATAAGAGTAAAAAAATGATACAAAAATCAGTTGTATATCAAAATATCAGTCCTAATCAGACCTGAAAAATGTGTAATATATGAACCCTAAAGCTAATCCAAGGGTGAGTATAAGATAGAAGATGTTTATGTGCGCCAAACCCTAGGAGAAAGGTGAATCAATGTAGTACAAAAGTAAAGAAAAGAAGATCAAATCTAAACATGATATGAAACTCAGAAGAACACATATCTGAAAACCCTAAAGTTGGTTTAGAAGCCCTAGAGAAATAGTAGGTTGTGTAGGATCAATTGGGTTCACCAAAAATGTAAAGGAAATTAAACTTTCCTTCAGTTTAGTTTAAGGTTAATCAAATAAAAATGCACATACACAAGTACAATTTACCTAAACTAATTAATTAGGTACTTGAGAATTGGAAATATTGAGAATAGAAGTTGAAATGTGCAGTGTATAAATAGAAAATAAATGCACTTAGCTTGATAACCAATGAATGCATAACAAATGAAGATCGGGATTTGGTAACTTTGGGAATCTGGACCTGTTAATATCAGACTGGCAATTGCCTTGGAATCCGATTTTTTTGTTGACTCTATGCAGGGACGAGTCTGATTGTCTAGATGCAACCATAATATTGTCTTGCCCCTGTAAACTAGTCTTGTGTATTTTGTTGCTTTCTATGCTTTAATTCGCTTGATCACTCTTGATCTCTTCTTTTGCATTTCCTGAAGCATTTGAGGACTTGGTGCCAGGTGGTGGCATTTAAAAATGCCTTGTTGGATTGTCATTAGGTCACAAGGAGCTATCATCTAGATCAATCCCCAGAAATTGAACAATATCGAAAAACAATCTTCAATCATGCATATGGTCCTAGAATGATTGTCCAATGCTAGATTCGTTTTAGAGCACTAATTGAAGTGTGAAGATGCAAATGGTTTCTCTCAATGATTGGATGATTAGAATGAATGCATTGAATGCCTTCAAATATAAGAACATAGCAACATATGATGCAAATTTGTGTTTAGTCGGCCCTAGGTGAGAAGGGTAAAGGTGGGAAGTCGGTCAAAGTTAAATTAGAAAAAAAAAGGGTGTGAGTGATTGTGAACCAGTCTTGTGACAGAAAAGGGGCTAGATCACAGTAAATAGCAGTGCATAGGAATGATGTAAGAATGGGAATAATAAATTAGTGGATAGGGTGAATGTAAGGGTTTTTGAACACGGGAAAGGGGATAAGTGGTAGGTGCATGGAAGAGTGTAATGAACTAGGTGAATAGCATAGGGCAAGGACTCAGCTTTGTACAAGATTATGCCATTTCTCAATATATCTATGTATCAGAGCACTCCCCTCAAAATAGGCATAAAACTAAATGTGAAATGGCACAAGTAGGCAGATTTCACCATTACAGTATGTATGTAAATTTATATTTAAATTGAACTAGTCAATTATTTTTGAACTGGTTATGACATAAATGAATGCATCAACTTTGTAATTATTTAATACATTGTTCATGGTTATATACCTCATCAGGGCAGAGGAGTGATGTGGTCACGGGTAATTGGAAAATGCTAGGATGGGAGATCTTATGGCCAATCGGATGAATTCTAATTGTGTGTGTTACTGATCCTAGAGTTGAGGCTCTATGTCATGAGGTCAATAGAAATGACTTTTTAAGTGGTGTTAAACAGAAGAGTCTTGTATAGGAGTTAAAGGTGTTCAAACATTCTAAAAGGTGCAGGGAATATAGTAAACACTGCAAAGATTACATACCAAATGTCCTTGCGTTGAAGGATTCCACTGCATGCTAATGCTACAGTTTGGTGCATTATACATTTTATACAGATACTGGGGACAAAGTCCTTAACTTAAGACTGCAACAATGATGTCTTCATTCACTTTATTTATAAATCCATTATGAAATTCTTCTCTGAAGTTACCACTGTAGAAATGGTCTTTTTGTTGGTGTTCTTTTCATGTTAACTAACTTTTGATTCAATGAGAATCCTTATTTAGGTATGGTGGTAAAATGTCAATTTTTTTCTATGCTCCATTTTGTTTCAGGTAAAAAAGTAATGGATCTGTGCTTAGATTGTGAACTTTGTAGTGCTCAATCAAATCTTTACATTTAAGCAATACATGTAGCCTTGTACATAGAACTTACAAATATGAAGAACTAGATGAAGTGTTTTTCATCATTACTTTCAAAACCTAAATCAAGGTATAACATGGAGTAATTTCTAGTCAGCCATAATCACAAGTCACAAGTTGATTTCATACACACTAGTGCTGTACAGCTGTTATTTTTGTATTATAGTTGTATCTTTTCATTATGCAATTCATCAGTATGAATACTGGCATCATTTGCGAGGTATCAAAAGCATCAAATTAACAAAGTGTGCACTAATATTCAGTTAAAGGGCTTGGTCTAATACCTGGGGCAGTTGGTCGTTTTGATTCTTCAACGGGATTGAGGGTCCCCCATATTGGCTGGAATGGACTGCAGATCCAAAAATCATCCATGATTTTAGAAGGCGTCCAAGGCCATCATGTATATTTTGTGCACTCATATCGTGCGATGCCTGTATGCTTCCTTACTTTCAATTTTTTTAACATGGTCTGGCTGACACATATTACAAGATTAAATTTTTAGATTTCATTTCTTTTATTTTTATCTTTTTGAAATTAAACACCTTTTCTTTTTGCTACAGTCAAATGATAACAATGAATGGGTTTCTGCTACTTGCAACTATGGTGGAGGATTCATTGCTGCAGTAGAAAAGGGAAATGTGCATGCTGTACAATTTCATCCAGAAAAAAGTGGCAGTAAGAAATTTGCTTTTATTTTTAATACACTTTTTGCAAGTGATACATATGCAATAGTTGTAACTTGCTTGTTTCTAGTTAAATATGTATTAATTTATTGTACTATTATAGTTTGCAAGGGAGATGTATAAACTTAGTCTTCAGAAATTTTATGATATTTATGGTGTTTAAGGAATTTCCACCACTTTTCAATAATGGTATGGAATATTGACATAATATTTAGTCAGGACAAGAGAAGACAACTTAATGATGGGTATCACTGTGAATTTGGAGTTGAGATATTGTGAGGAAAATTTGCTTATTTATGCATTAGTATATGAATGGGTTTAGTTAGAAAGAAAGAAATCATATTAATGTCCATGGATAACCAAAAATAGGTCAATGGGAATTGAGTGTACAGCAGATTACAATAGAAAGTTCTAGGAGGAAAGAAAGAAAGAAATTGTATTAATGTCCATGGATGACCAAAAGTAAATCAATGGGAATCAAGGGTAAAGAAGTTTACAATAGAAAGTTCTAGGAAGAGAAACCTAGAATTGTCCCACCATGGGGAAGAACAAAAGCAAAGAAAGAACATATAGCCTAGAAGGGGGAACAATGTAATGTCCCCTTTTTTCCAGGATCTGTATCTTTGCAGTGGTTAGCCTACTATCTGGTCCCTGTAGGCTAATGGGATGTTTAGGGAACCCTTTTGAGGGTGTTCAATGGTTCTTAAGCTGGCTTTCTGATGTTTACCTTAGTTTTCTCTTGCTCAGTGACTCAGTGATTTGGTGGTGGACCTTCTAGAGGTCGTTTGGGTCGATTTCTCCCACACTATTTATAGTAAGTCACTTGGTCATATTGCCTATACTTACTATTTATAGTAAGTCATATCTGGATTAGTTGTCATCATGCCTACATCTAGAAAATATGTTTGGATCACTATTTGAGCTGGTGTTGGGTAATTAAGGATTAATGATTTATAATATTATTAAAGTTAATAGACTTTAATAATATTAAAATTTTATGATGGCTTAATTAAAAAGGTGATTTAAGGGGGTTAAATGGAAATTAATAAAGTATATTCTAATGCTTTATTAATTTATTACATTTTAAAAGGCCAAATGCATCAAAAGTAAATATTATTTTATTTATTAATCTTGGCCAAGTGGGGATTTGGAGTATAAAAGCAAAAAGCATTTGCTTTTTCATTATTTTTGATCATTTTATTAAAAACTTGTGCAAATTAGAGAAACTGAGCAAGGATTTGCTGGTTTTGAAGATTCAAGCTTTTTGAGGACGAAAACCCTTGGAGAGAACAGTGTCTACAGGTGTGAAAGATCACCCAAGGGGATTCAGGGAGATAATCTTATACAAAGGTTATTATAGGGCTTCATTGGTTTCAGAAGGTTGACTTAAATTAGACATTTAGGGTGGAAGCATACAGTTTTTTTGGAGATTGCTGATGTTCTTAGTTGCTGATCAACACTTTCAGATCTGCGTTATTGCATATTATGTAATTTGGGTATGACTCTAATGCAATTTCTTAAGCCATAGTCAAATCTAATATATTAATTTCATGCAACTGTTTGGAAGTCGTTTATTGTGCAAATATTTATATTTTCTATATTTCCTGGTAAAAACCCCAGATTAGAGGGGGTTATTATAGTGGTATCAGAGCACAACATTTTCCTGCCAGCTTGAGGGGTTTTCAAAAAATTAATTTTCAAATTGCTAGGGTTTGAAGGATTCATCAATGGAGTGTGATATTTGAATCTTGGTGATATTTTTATCTACAGTGCAAAATTTCAAAAATCATCCATAGGGAATTTACCAAGAACTTTTAGGTGAAGATATTTGATATTTGCAATTGCACAAACATTGTTACATTTTCATTATAATATTATAGACCAATTTATGTTGGGAATATTGGCTGTGATTATTTCCTGCGGATATCTCAGTTTTAATTTATTTTTTATTAAGACTTTAATTGAGATGCCACTCTTCTAGAACAAGTAATTGCATTTCTCAAGGTTTGTCTTTAGTGAGTTGCTGACTTTTCTCTTAGCCATGTGAGCAGCTAGAATGATAGAAGAAGACAAACTTGAATCTTTGTGAAGCGTATATGCTACAAAAGGAATTGGGAGGTGTTTGGGTATCAACTTGCATACATAAACCCATCGCAACCTTCCTAGGAATTATTTGGGAGGCAAAGACAAATTCGTAGGTCGGCTGAAAAAGGCGAACACTTCTAAGTTTGAGCTGCCATTTAATATAAGACAAAGAGCGACTAATTAAGGGGGGCAAAATATTAAATAAATACAAATTGCAGCCTTTGTGGGAAACGACCAAGCTGACTTAGTACGCCCAGGCATAAAGATAAAGACTGAGTCTTTAGCGCCACATCAAGGAAAGGAGTCCAAATTTATTCGCACCACTTTTAGAAGGATATCAAGTCTTTGTTGATGCAGCAGGAAACTGTCAATCAATCAAGGTTTGACGGGTGATTAGAAGGGACAAATGAAATTATTTATATTAGCCGCTAAAGCCCCATTCTAAATCTATCGCATTTTATTTTCTTGCCATCCTGGCGTGGACGATAGGACAAGGAACCCGTCCTTGAGCAAATCGTGGGTCCCATTTTGTGGTAGCAATTGCCAGAGTGGAAGTTAGAATCACATCCAAATGAGGCCGTGTCCAGTCATTCAAATATTGTAAGAGCTGTCGTGAGACAAGAGAAAACGTGAAGCCTGCCACAAATAATATAAGGTAGAGTATATGAATTGGAGGAGTCGCCTATCACCCAATGTATTGGGAGATGCTTGCTTAACGGGCCGATAGTTAGTGTATGCAAGAAACAAATTTGCTGCCTACATTAATATCTCCAAGCCTGGTGCCAGCGTGGCATAAAAGATAAGGGAAAAAAAGACAAACTTTAGTTGACATGGTAGATACCAACAAAAATGGTAATGAGTTAGCAGACTCATAGGGAATTCATGGGCTTGAGGAGTCATTTGACCAGCTGGAAAAAAACAAGTTTGAAGAAATTGAATTTGCTGCTAATAAAGTTAAATGCTCAATGCAAAGAATAATCACTGCCAAGTATGAGATTGTAAATCTGTTATTGCAAGAAACCCAAAATTAAATTTGAATGTGTAATGTCCCCATTTTGAGTGAGCATCAGAGTTTGGTGGTTTAGCGTATCATTGGGTCCTCGTAGGCTAATCAGGGTGATTAGAGGGCCCAGAGTTGGAGTTAGCTAGCTCCTTAGTTGGCAGTTGGCTGTGTTTTCATCTCCAGATCCTTAGCTTGTTCAGAGGCGATGTAATTGGGGTGTTTTGGCTCCGTTTGTATATACTTACTATTTATAGTAAGTTAGTGATTTGATAGGGGGCCAACCTTACTATTTTTAGTAAGGCACCCAGATGGGTAGAGTATGTAGTGGGTTAGCCTATGGTGTTAGCGAAATTGAAAATGGCATTTATTAATGGAGTTATAATATTATAATTATTATTAAAGTTATGCTCTAATAATAATTAATTATAAAGTGCATATATTAATGACTTATTTGACTTTATAATAAAGGTGCATTTAATGTTCTAAAGTCAAGTCATGATGTAATGAACCGGACCAATTTTTTTTTGATTTTTCACAATTGATTACAATGCAACACGCACCCGTTAAGGTTAGCATAAACCAAAACGATGCGAAAAGTAACTCTAACCAAAATGTACACCAGGATCCCGATGTGGGCAAGGTGTGAGCATTGGTCAGAGGATCTCAAAGGAAAATGCTGAATAAGAACTCTAACCACGAGATGCACCGGTGAACGACGAGCATTCGGTCAGAGGATCCCTATCTAATGCAATACTGAAAATTAGCTCAACACCAAGTATGTGCTACTCAATCCGTGATGGATAGGAGGCGACCATATGGCGGAGACTTAGGAAATTACAATGCAAAACAGTAAATAGGCGGCAAGCCAGCCTCTTCGACTTATTCAGTGGGAAGTACATGTAAATCAAATGAAAGGAGAGAATTGCTGACAGTACTACTGTTCAGCTTACAATCAAATTAGAGAGTTTGCCAATATCATAAGAATAAGAACTTCCAAAGCTATAGCAAGATAAGCACCCTTTCTAAACTCACTAACTCTTTGAATATCAACTCCTCACACCAATAATGAACTTCCTCAAATCTGGTATGACTGTTTTTGACAGATTTAATACAGAACAGCAGCATGATAACCCATTAAAATGCACATAACTCACTCTAAACACATCCTATTGACGAAAGATCAAATGCAGATTACTATACTAATGTAGGCGCCCAAGATGCAATCCCTAAACCACCCAAAACAAGCCTTATTTATTTTTGCACAAACTCCAATGTACTTCAAGATGGTACGGCCCAGCTGCAAGGGCGAATTTCCTTAATAAAATCAAAGAGACACAATAAAAATCTGGAAACTGGCAAGAATGGTCGCCCCTCATAAACAGATTGATAGATTCAATACCCAGAATGATAGCATTTTTATTTCATGAGCTATGAGCAAATCTTACACTCCTCAATGACATTCAGCAACATCAAAATATGACAGAAAATGTAAACTAGAACCCCAAAATGCAATTACTCAACTGGAAATGCAATTCAAACCTAATACAAGCTAACCTCTCAACTAGTTGCTATCTTTCAAGCAAGAAGATGAGCCCATGCTAGGAGGTGTGCTTTCCTCGAAGCGAGTGCCTGAAGACAATTCAGCAGCGTAACGGTGTAGTAGACAAAAGATTCCAAATGAAGAGCTAAGGCCTGATTATATAGACGAGAGAGAAACATCTAGAAGCTTCCAGAGGGCGCCCAAAACCCTAATTTCAAATTCACCTTTTCCCTCCAAAAGATGGCGTCCATTTTCACTTTTGCTTATTTCACATTTTAAAATAAAGTCAAACCTTCATATAGGCGTCCTTTTTCAAAAGCTTAATATTTGACTTTATAAAATATAACTTATTCCTCCATGGCGCCTAGACCCTTTAAGTCCCTCTTTTTAAAACAACTTAAGTTGTGCTTGCTATGCAAAAGGGTCATATAATATTAAAATATAATATTATAAGGAAAATACTTATCTCTCCAAGAATAATGCGCCCAAGGCCAAAACTGAAGTGCCAGCTGAAACAACCGAAGAAGAAGACCAACTGAACTGAACCCAAACTGTCCACTGCCAAAAATAGAATTTACTAAAAATAGTAAATTCGCGAAGTTGCCCGGAATGCCAAACTGAACACACCACTGCGAAGCTCTCTGAAAACCCAGAAAGAATCCGCAATCAGAATCCCAAACTCCAAGCAACAACCTCCTCAAAACTAGGAAACCCTAATTTCACCATCCGCATAGCCTACGGGTCTCCGGAATAGGCCAACGGTCAACAGAAACGATCACTGCTGAGAAGGGGACATTACAGTCCGCCCTCCCCAAGATTGCTTGCCCTCAAGCAATCGCAAGTCTGGATGCTGTAGAATCTCCTCATCCTCCCAAGTAGCATCCTCCAATGGTAAATTCTTCCACTTTACCAAATACTCTTTGATTGTTCTCCTCCTCAAGGAACGCTCTCTGAAATCAATAATCTGTTCTGGAACCAAAGTCAACTGCCCTTCTTCATCCAAAGGAGGTAACTGTGATGAAGCCACAACGTTGTGTCCAAGTGCCTTTTTGAGGCGAGACACATGGAAGACATTGTGGACCTTACTACTCGAAGGTAGTTCCAACTCATAAGCCACCGCTCCAACCTTCCTAACAACTTTGAATGGTCCATAGAAGCGTGGTTTCAGCTTCTCAGCTCCACTCTTCTTAAGTGTGGACTGTCTGTAGGGCTGAAGCCGAAGATATACCATGTCACCAACCTCAAATGAGCGCTCAACACGCTGCTGATCAGCGTACATCTTTTGCTGATTTTGTGCCATTTGAAGGTTGTCCTTCAAGGATTTCAAAACATCTTGGCTCTGCTGCAACCAATCCTTGGCTTGGGGAGCTTTGCTATCGCCAAACACCAAATCAGCAAAGCTTGGAGCCTCGTAACCATAGAGGGCCATGAATGGAGACATCTTTATTGACATGTGGAAAGATGAATTGTAGCAATATTCTCCCAAGTGGAGCCATTTTACCCATGCTCTTTGCTGTTCCGAGACATAATTTCTGAGATAGCCCTCCAACCATTTGTTCACAATCTCCGTTTGACCATCCGTTTGTGGGTGATAGCTAGTGCTTGGAGTAAGCACTGTACCACTCATCCTAAAAATTTCCTGCCAAAAGGTGCTTAGGAACTTGCTGTCCCTATCACTCACAATATTTTTAGGCAACCCATGCAATCTAAACACTTCATGGAAGAACAAATCTGCAACTTGAGCTGCTGTAAATGTGCTAGTGATGGCAAAGAAATGAGCGAATTTGGTCAATCTGTCCACTACAACATAAATACAGTCTTTGCCTTGGGCCCTAGGCAACCCGGTGATGAAATCCATAGAGATACTTTCCCATTTTTGATTTGGAATGGGAAGTGGCTGCAGTAGACCAGCTGGAAGAGAGTGCTCATTTTTATTCATTTGACAAGTGCTACACTCCTTGATGTAACGCTGAACATCATCCTTCAATCCCTTCCAAGAGAACCTCTCTCGAATCTGCCTATATGTCTTGAAGTAACCTTGATGACCAGCAAGTGGAATGTCGTGAAAAGTCATCAAAATCTTCTTCTTAAGTTTAGAATCAGCCACCAAGAAGATCCTTCCCTTGTAGTGTATCAACCCATCAACTACCTTGTACCTTTCATCATGAAAAGTACCTTCAATAACGCTGGTTGCAAACTGATTTTTGGCATAATCAGCAAGCAACAACTCCTTCCAATCAGCATTAAGCTCACACAATGAGCTCAAGTGAGGCCTTCTGGACAAAGCATCAGCCACAATGTTATTCTTCCCTTTGACATACTCAATGTCAAAATCGTAAGCTTGTAGCTTACTCACCCACTTCTGCTGTCTCTCATTCAAGTCCTTCTGATGCATAAAGTGCTTGAGACTGTTGTGATCAGTCTTGACCACAAATTTACTTCCCACCAGATATTGTCTGAACTTGGCTAATGCATGCATGATTGCAAGCATTTCTTTGTCATAGATAGAATAGGTCCTTTCAACCCCTCTTAATTTTCTGCTTTCAAATACAATTGGATGCTTCTCTTGCATCAAAACAGCCCCAATACCTTCCCCTGATGCATCACACTGTAACTCAAAGGGTTTGGAGAAATCTGGTATGGCCAATACAGGACAAGAACTCATGATTTTCTTGAACTTATCAAACACACTCTGAGCTTTTTCTGACCACATGAAAGCCCCCTTTTTAGTGAGGTCAGTAAGAGGAGCAGCACTTTGAGAATACCCCTTTACGAACCTTCTGTAGAAGCCACAAAGACCCAAGAATCCCTTCAAATGAGTCAAATTTTCTGGAGGTGGCCAATCTACTATAGCCTTGATCTTTTCTGGATCAACCTTCACCCCTTCAGCGCTGATTATATGGCCAAGGTAGAGCAGCTCCTTCATTCCAAATTCACATTTGGACTCTTTTGCAAACAAACTTTCTGATTCAAGAATGCTAAGCACTTCCTCCAAGTGCTTGAGGTGTTCTTCCCACGTCTTGCTGAAGATGAGAATATCATCAAAGAAAATTAACACAAATTTCCTCAACTGCTTCTGGAAGACTCTGTTCATGCAAGACTGGAAAGTGGCTGGAGCATTAGTCAAGCCAAAGGGCATGACTAGGAACTCAAAATGACCATAGTGGCATCTGAATGCCGTCTTCTCAACATCTGAGCCCCTCATCCGGATTTGATAGTAACCCGATCTCAAATCAATTTTGGAGAAGAATTTAGCGCCATGTAGCTCATCAATGAGCTCATCGATCCGAGGAATAGGATATCGATTTTTTATTGTGCTTTGATTCAAGGCACGATAATCCACACACATGCGGATGGTGCTGTCCTTCTTCTTCACAAGAACTACAGCTGAAGCAAAAGGACTCTTGCTAGGGTGAATGAAGCCCATCTCCAGGAGTTCTCTTATGTTCTTCTCAATTTCATCCTTCTGCTTCTTAGGATATCTATACGGTGTTGTGATGACTGGTTTGGCCCCTTCCTTAAGTTCAATAACATGCTCAGCACCCCTTTCTGGTGGTGGCCCAGGTGGTAGATCAGCAAACACCTTACTCCTTTTGGTGAGTATAGATTGAATATCAGGAGGATATTCCCTCTTGGTCTCAACTGGACTAGCAGGAAGAACCATGCATTCCGCTGCCCACTCCACTTGGTCATGTCTAATCAGCCTTTCCATCCTTTTGAAAGAAACTATACGAGGACCACCATTAGACATTCCTCTCAAAACAACTCTCTTGCCATCAGATTGGAACTTGAGCTCCATTGTTTGTAGGTTGAGAGAGATTTCACCAAGTGAGCGTAACCATTGTATGCCCAAAACTGCATCTGTGTCACCAATAGTAACCACATAGAAGTCATCTTTGACTTCATAGTTTCCCAACTGCAAGGACATGTTAGGAACTCTTCGTGTGCAGGAAATATGAAACCCATCAGCCACCATGACTTTGAAGCCTTCAAATTCTTCAGTTTTGAGACCTCTCTTGGCAACCACACCTTCATCAATGAAGTTATGCGTTGCACCAGTATCAATCAATGCAACAATACGATGACCTCCAACTCCACCACGAACCTTGAAAGATTCGTTCTTTTGGAAACTAGAGAGTTGGGCAATAGGGCCCCCAACTCCTTGCTCATGATCGGACTCTTCTGTGGCTCTTTCATCCTCGCTGTCCCCAAAATAAGACTGCTGATCAGACATATCAGATGCTGATTCATAATCAGAATAGGTCCCCATTTGATTATAACGCCCTCTTCCAGGACATCTATGGCCTTTAGTCCAAGGCTCTAGACATGTGTAACACTTGCCCTCCTTTCTGAGCTGTTCACGTTGCTCTTCAGTCAACTTAGGTGGGAACTTCTTGTGCTGATTAGAAGAATGTCTCTTATCCTTATCCTTCTTATGGCCAAAAGGCTTAGGCGGAAATTTAGGCCTAGGGGCTGATAACTCCATACTACGAGCCTTCTTGATTGCCTCATCAAGACTTGGTGGATCGAAAGCTTTAACCCACCCTTTCAAGGGTTCAACCAAACCTTCAGAAAACAACACGACCAATCTTCTTTCGGTGATGTTGGGCACCATCACAGAAAGCCTCTGGAAATCAGCAATGTAAGAATCCAAGGAGCCATGCTGCTTTAGTTGTGCAAGCTCACGAAATCTTACTTCAGGATCTTTAGTATCGAACCTTTCAATCAGCTTGTTAGTGAATTCTCCATAGGTTCGGATAAGGTTATGGCCAAGGGTGACCAAACCATGGTACCACCATTCATGGGCAGCTCCTTCTAAATGAAGTGTTGCAAACTTGATGGCATCTTCTTCTGGCATGGGACGAAGTGAAAGGTAATTATCTAACTTTTGAACCCACGATCTTGCCGAACACTTATCACTTCCATCAAAGTGAGCCAATGTTACCTTCCCTAAGGCTTGATGAAAATCAGTTCTAGGAGCCATATTAGCTCGGTTATCAACTCTTCCTCCGTGTCTTCTGTTTCTCTGATTCATGAATTGATCAAAGGACCATTGGTCCCTAAGATCAGGTGGTAGGGTGGAGTACTCCATGTAGGCTTGCCTAGCATCGTCTACCAAAGGAACGGTAGCTTCAACTTGCTGTTCTTCCCTTGGAGTGAATGTAGGGAAGAGCGGTCTAGAGGCTGACCCGCTAGAGATGGTATCATGCTGTCCAATAGTTCTGCTGCCTCCATTACCATTGTTCCCATTATTCCCATTGCTTCCATTGTTCCCATTATTCCCATTGTTTCCATTGACACCACTGCTTTCTCCTGTAGCATGGTTTTGATTCGGAGTATGGTTCTGAGAAGCTTGCTGATCCATCCGAGCAAGTAATCGAGACATCATCTCAATCATTCCATCAAACTTCTTTTCCATCCTTGCATCCTTCTCCTCCATGGCCTGCCTAAGATTATCTGACATGTTCTCAGCTGTTTTACCCTTATCCACTGCTGTTTCTGTTTCTCTCAAAGCTTCTGAAAGAGTATCTGCTTCTGGCACTGGCGGAAACTGTGTCTGTTGTCTTCTGGCCTGACCTCTGGTGTAGTATCTGCAATCACTGTCACTCATCTGACCACTGAATCACTGATGGGCACAGGTTGGCAGAATCATGGCTCTGATACCACTGTAATGAACCGGACCAATTTTTTTTTATTTTTCACAATTGATTACAATGCAACACGCACCCGTTAAGGTTAGCATAAACCAAAACGATGCGAAAAGTAACTCTAACCAGAATGTACACCAGGATCCCGATGTGGGCAAGGTGTGAGCATTGGTCAGAGGATCTCAAAGGAAAATGCTGAATAAGAACTCTAACCACGAGATGCGCCGGTGAACGACGAGCATTCGGTCAGAGGATCCCTATCTAATGCAATACTGAAAATTAGCTCAACACCAAGTATGTGCTACTCAATCCGTGATGGATAGGAGGCGACCATATGGCGGAGACTTAGGAAATTACAATGCAAAACAGTAAATAGGCGGCAAGCCAGCCTCTTCCACTTATTCAGTGGGAAGTACATGTAAATCAAATGAAAGGAGAGAATTGCTGACAGTACTACTGTTCAGCTTACAATCAAATTAGAGAGTTTGCCAATATCATAAGAATAAGAACTTCCAAAGCTATAGCAAGATAAGCACCCTTTCTAAACTCACTAACTCTTTGAATATCAACTCCTCACACCAATAATGAACTTCCTCAAATCTGGTATGACTGTTTTTGACAGATTTAATACAGAACAGCAGCATGATAACCCATTAAAATGCACATAACTCACTCTAAACACATCCTATTGACGAAAGATCAAATGCAGATTACTATACTAATGTAGGCACCCAAGATGCAATCCCTAAACCACCCAAAACAAGCCTTATTTATTTTTGCACAAACTCCAATGTACTTCAAGATGGTACGGCCCAGCTGCAAGGGCGAATTTCCTTAATAAAATCAAAGAGACACAATAAAAATCTGGAAACTGGCAAGAATGGTCGCCCCTCATAAACATATTGATAGATTCAATACCCAGAATGATAGCATTTTTATTTCATGAGCTATGAGCAAATCTTACACTCCTCAATGACATTCAGCAACATCAAAATATGACAGAAAATGTAAACTAGAACTCCAAAATGCAATTACTCAACTGGAAATGCAATTCAAACCTAATACAAGCTAACCTCTCAACTAGTTGCTATCTTTCAAGCAAGAAGATGAGCCCATGCTAGGAGGTGTGCTTTCCTCGAAGCGAGTGCCTGAAGACAATTCAGCAGCGTAACGGTGTAGTAGACAAAAGATCCCAAATGAAGAGCTAAGGCCTGATTATATAGACGAGAGAGAAACATCTAGAAGCTTCCAGAGGGCGCCCAAAACCCTAATTTCAAATTCACCTTTTCCCTCCAAAAGATGGCGTCCATTTTCACTTTTGCTTATTTCACATTTTAAAATAAAGTCAAACCTTCATATAGGCGTCCTTTTTCAAAAGCTTAATATTTGACTTTATAAAATATAACTTATTCCTCCATGGTGCCTAGACCCTTTAAGTCCCTCTTTTTAAAACAACTTAAGTTGTGCTTGCTATGCAAAAGGGTCATATAATATTAAAATATAATATTATAAGGAAAATACTTATCTCTCCAAGAATTAATGCGCCCAAGGCCAAAACTGAAGTGCCAGCTGAAACAACCGAAGAAGAAGACCAACTGAACTGAACCCAAACTGTCCACTGCCAAAAATAGAATTTACTAAAAATAGTAAATTCGCGAAGTTGCCCAGAATGCCAAACTGAACACACCACTGCGAAACTCTCTGAAAACCCAGAAACAATCCGCAATCAGAATCCCAAACTCCAAGCAACAACCTCCTCAAAACTAGGAAACCCTAATTTCACCATCCGCATAGCCTACGGGTCTCCGGAATAGGCCAACGGTCAACAGAAACGATCACTGCTGAGAAGGGGACATTACACATTATAACTTTGTGATGGGCGCCCACTTTGAGGATTTAATTAAAAAGTGTCAGGCATATTTTAATAATTTAAAATGCCTCATTGGGAGTCGAGCCATTTGGAGAAGGGTATATAAAGGCATTTTGAAAAGCTAATGGATTATCTTTGATCATTTTCAACACTTGGCTTTTGCATGCTTTGGCATTTGGAGGTGAGACCTAGGGTTTTTGTGCAAATCGATCTTGGAGAGTGTAGCTTTTGTTTGTTTCGAGCTTTCCGAGGGTGTGAAAGATCATCTGAGGTTTGCTAATGAGGTGGCTTTATCTCAGAAGTCACATTTTTACTTCATCGATTTACAGGAGAGATTCAAAACAAGGGTTTGCAGAGTTTCAAGATCAGAATGTGTTATCCAAGTATGGTCCTATTGTAAATTCAAAGCAATAATTAATCAGAGTTGATCATTCGATGTTTTGGCTTTCAACATTTCTCTATTTGCATTTGCTTTGCAATTTTATACATTTCTTGGTAAATATTTCAATTTTTTTAAAAAAATCAGTGAAGGCAGTTTTTGTAGCAAATATCTCAAACAAGGTGGGATATTTCATAATGCATATAATATACTTTCAGTCATTTGCAAATTTCTACAACAACTATTGTTGTTGATTTATCATGACAGCGCCAGTCATATACTCCAGCCCAGATCGCGTATAAGAGAACAATTAAATTATAGCCTATCGGCTATTTAATTGTTGAGATTGTCTTTATGATTAGCCATGTCCCTTGATAAATAATAGTTAATAATTGTTAAATGTGAATTTGCTCGATCCTTGAAGAAGCATGATTTATGAGGAGGCTGACTTGTTTATCATTGGATGCGATTTATTGAAAGGGTGCAATCTCCTATGAAGGGCCGACCTATCTTGAAGAGTGACGACCTTTCATTTGTGTATATATATTCGCCATCTCTCATTGTTTATTCATTCAGATACATACATCCATTCTAGTCAAGTGCGAGTTATTCTTCAAGGTAGATCGACATAATTAGAAGCTGAGTTTTCATCTACAGATTGTATTATATTATTTCTGTGTGTGCATCAGCTTGTGATGCTTATTATTGGCCTTCCAATTGGCTCATTGTAAAGGCGACATTCCTTGTTATATTCAATATATAAGTGATATATTGTTGCTGGGTTTTTCTCCCTCAAGAGGAGGGTTTTCCCAGAGTATTTGTTGTGTTCTTGTGTTAAATTTGAGTTAATTTTTCTGTGCATTACATCTGATCATAAAACTAACATGGTATCAGAGCGGGTTTGAAGAAGATCGTGATCAGATTTATTATCACAACGATACTCTTTTCTCTTTCTCTTTTTGTCTATCTCTATCTCTTCGTTAAGATGGTGAATGGTCTTAAGATTGAGGATAGACTCGAAGGAGCATCAAACTTCACTTCATGGAGATTCAAAATTATGCTCACTTTGGAGGAAAACGAATTGGTTGAGTTCGTGGAGACCAAAGTTCTCGAACCTACGGATGAGGAAGAGAAATTTCAATGGAGGAAGAAAGATATCAAGGCAAAGAAGATGCTAGTTGATTCCGTGAAGGATCATATCATTCCTATTGTCTCCAAGTTGAAGACGGCAAGAGACATGTTCAAAACCTTGGAGGAGATGTACGAAATCAACAACACCAGCTGGGCTCTTGCATTGAAGCAACAACTACATCATGTGAAGCCGTGAAAGGAGAAACGGTTATTGCTTACTTCATGAAGATTTCGGAGTTGAGAGATCAGCTCTCTACAATTGGTCATTTGATAGATGACAAGGACTTGACCATGCTTGCTCTCAATGGTCTTCCTTCATCATGGGAATCCTACTTTCAAGGAATCAGTGCAAGATCGAAGCTTCCCAAGTTTGATCGATTGAGGGCGGATTGCATTCGAGAGGAGTCTAGATTGGCTGCTAGAGGAATTGGTCAAAGCTCTACCAATGAAGACATTCATGTTCTCGCCTCTCAATCATCGAAGAAGAAAGGCAAGAATGGGAAGTGTTGTGACCTTTTTCACACATCGCCCCATTGCAAATGGGGACCCCTGAATTTTTGCTTTGTCTCTCTCTCTTTCTGCTGTCTGCCTTTCCGGGGATGTGCCTGTCTGAATTGAAATTTTGGCTAAGTCTGAGAAATTAGGGTTTTGAATCTTCCCGCTAGTTTGAAGTCAAATGGAGTGAATAAATTGAAATCTGAGCTTGGTGTTGCAGTCAGGATGCTTCAAGCAGGCTCCCACTGAATTCTAACAACTTGTTGTTTTTAGTAAGTACCTAATTTGGGACGTTTTCTCAGCACTTTTGAAGTTCTGATCACTACACTACATCCAAAGCACATCAAGCTGTTTGTCTACAAGTTTTGAGCCGAAACTGACAACTTTCTATTTTTAGCAAGTTCACCTTCAGAGGCAGATTTTAGGGTTTACATGCGAAGTTCTTCTATGCATGTCTGGAGATTATTTCTGGGTTTTTTGAGACCTATGCAATGATATAACATGCAAGATGAGATGATGACTTTTAGCACTCAGCCTTCGGAGGCTATTTTTAGGGTTTGCATGTTGGAATTTACTTCGCATGTCTGGACATTCCTTGTGGGTTTTTCGAAAGCTTCGCAATGGTGTAACATGCAAACCAGGATCAGGACTTTTTCAGGAGCCGTGTTTAGAGGCTATTTTTAGGGTTTGCATGCAGGGCTTTTTAGCGCATGTCAGGTTATTCCTTATTGGTTTTTCAAGAGCTACGCAGTGATGTGACATGCAAACAGAGTTGGTCACTTTTTCGGGAACTTACTATTTTTAGGAAATCCACTCTGGCAGCCCCCCCAGCACTTCAGTATCACAAATTGACCGACATGCAACAAAAACGGGGACAAACGGAGGTCATTTGATCGACATGCAAGTCAGATTAGGGTTTCCAGCTTCGGGACCCAAAATGAGGGGTCAAATGCCAGAGTTTCCAACAACCGGTGTATCTCATCACAATGAGTATCTTTCAAGCTATCCATTGGTAAAATTTGAGGGCAATCGGAGCACTTACTATTTATAGTAAGTCACTCCAGAAACAGGCTATAAATAGTAAGTCAGCAGTAGGCGCTGGTGTGAACTGGCAGGTCATCACATGAGGGTCATGTCATTCAAATTTCAAGTTAAACGGAGTTGGGGAAGTCATGAAATTGAGCAGTTACTATAAATAGTAAGTCACCTCCAGAAGCATGCTATAAATAACAGGTCAGCGCGAGACATCGGTATGAGCAGGTCAAGCAAGTGATGATGACCCCATGGAGCGAATTTCAGGTCAAACGGAGTTGCAGAGATTCGAAAATCAAGCACTTACTATTTTTAGCATGTCCATGCAGAGGAATTAGGGTTTCCTAAAAAGTAGGGCGAAGCACGAGGGCCACACAAAAGTAGCATCCAGTCACGATCAACATCCTTCAGGCAATCAACATGCAAATTTTGAGCTCATTCTGAATAGTTACTATTTTTAGTAAGTTGCTAAATATAGCAGGTACATGCAGGCATCAGGCGCCAACTGCTCAAGCAAATCACGAGGATCAAGGCAAAGCAAAAATCAAGCCTTCCGGAGCTAGAAATCAGCTTGAAATGCAAAATTGGAGAAACTTTCTAAAAATAGCAGGTTAGGGCAAGCCTAGGGCATCATGAACAATCCGCTCTAGAAGCTTGAAGAGCCATGAAAAATTCACTAAGTCTGAGAAATTTAAAGTCCAACATGCCAAATGCGCCTTAGTAACTTCAAGATGGATGGAAATTCTTCTAAGTGTAATAAACTTGAAGTAAGCACACCAAAATGCACCCTTGGAAGGTTGGAGGGCTGAAGATTTTCTAAGTATGATAAAACTTGAAGCTCCTCCCCTCATATGCGCCTTGGCTACTTGGGTTTGATGAAAATTCTTCTAAGTCCTTGAAATTGGAAGTAGACTTGGTGAAATGCGCCCTTGCAAGCTTGAAGTGGGTTGAAAATATTCTAAGTACTTTAAATTTGAAGCTCCCTACCCCAAATGCGCCTTAAGATGAAGAGAAGCTCCAAAAATTTCCAAGTATTGAAAGTTGGAAGCTCAAGGTCTCATATGTGCCTTAGTATTGAAATTGAAAGCTTGAAGGGTCATATGCGCCCAAGAAGAAGAGAAAGCCTTGAAAGTTTCTAAGGCATTTAAACTTGAAGTATGACGCCCTATATGTGCCTAGCCTTGAAGGAGGTGAGTTGAAAATTTTCAAAGGCAAGCAAATTGAAAGTAGACCTAGCTAAATGTGCCCAACTTGCATGGAGATGCTTTAAATTTAGCTAAATGTTGCAAACTTGAAGCTTAGACCCCTACATGCGCCTTGATCTTGAGGAGTTGTTAGTAAAAATTTCTAAGTATTGAAAGTTGGAAGCTCAAGGTCTCATATGCGTCTTAGCTTGAAGGAGAAAGCCTTGAAATTTTCTAAGGCATTGAAATTGAAAGCTCAAGGGGTCATATGCGCCCAAGGAGAGGAGAGGGTGGTTGAAAGTTTCTAAGGCATGAAGATTGGAAGTAGCTACCCTTGAATGCACCCTTGGAGAGAAAGATACTTGGAAATTTTTCTAAGTATTGTAAACTTGAAGCATGACCCCCTATATGCACCTTGAGAAGAAGAGGAGTTAGAAATTTATTCTAAGGCATTTAGATTTGAAGCTAGAAAAGAAAAGGGAGTGAAAATTTGGTTAAGTGCTGAAAATTGGAAGTCCACCCTCTAAAATGCACCCTTACAAGCTTGAAGCTAGTTGAAAATTTTCTAAGTGTGGTAAAATGAAAGCTCCTACCCCTAAATGCGTCCAGACTTGAAGGAGGAAGCCTTGAAATTTTCTAAGGCATTGAAATTAAAGGCTAGCCATATCAAATGCGCCTTCACTTGGAGATGGATGAGAAATTTTTCTAAGGCATTTAAACTTGAAGTACAACCCCTTTGATGTGCCTTAGCTAAGAGGAATGGCTTATGATTTGATTTAAGTGTTGGAAACTAAAAGCTACCCCTAAATGCGCCTAGCCTTGAAGGAGGAGAGTTGAAAATATTCTAAGGGTTGAAAATTGAAAGTAACACCCTCCAAATGCGCCTAGGTCAAGAATTGAGTGTTGAAAGTTTTCTAAGTCATGGAAACTAGAGGTAGGCCATGGTAAATGTGCCCAAGCTTGAGTCAAACTTGAAAATTCTTCTAAGGTAATGAAATTAGAAGTCTAAGGGGTGATATGCACCTAAGCTAGAAAGGGAGACTAGGAGTTTGTCTAAGTGTTTGAAATTGAAATCACACCCACCTAAAGGCGCCCAAGAGGGCAAAATGATGAAGGAATTTCTCTAAGGCAAGGAAATTGGAAGTGCAGAGGGCTAAATGCGCCCAACTTGAGCAAGTGATTGGAAAATATTCAAGTATGGCAAAGTGAGTATACAACGCTAGATGCGCCCAGGTTGATGAGTGGATGATGGAATTTTTATAAGCGTTGAAAATGAAAGTTTGACCTAGCAGATGTGCCAAGAATGTGAAGTAAAGGAAAACATTAATAAAATTATTTTTCCAAGGTTTAAAAATTAAATGTACCCCCTTCGCCTTATACACATGAATTTTGCATTTTCTAGTGGGAATTTTCTTCTGGGTAGAAGGACGCAAGGAGGATAAACTTTTCAACGCCACCTTTGACTTGTTGACTTCCTTCTAGCTTGAGCGCATTTCATGTAGGGTGGAGGATGGGCGCATTTCCTATGTGTAGAAGGACGAAACACTTTGACCTTTTGACTTGAGAGGTGGGCGCATTTCCTATGTGGTGGAGGATGACACATTTTCCAACGCCTTTGACCACCTTGGACTCCTTGTTTAGCATGGGCGCATTTCAAAGGGGGTGGAGGATGAACGTGTTAGAAACTTTTTGCATGCCATTACCTTGAGGGCGCATTTGGCCTAGGGAGGAGGATGAAACATCAATACTTAGAATATTTTTCCATGCTTGACTTGAGAGGAGGGCGCATATGAAGGGTGGTGAGGGATATCTGTTCAAACTTAAATTTTTTTAAACATCCTCATTCTTCTTTGGGCGCATATGGAGGGGTTTGCAGGATATTTGCTCAACACTTAGAAAATTTTTCATCTCATGCCTGTGAGGAGGGCACATTTTGGGGTAGCTGCAGGATGAGACTCATGCCTTAGGATTTTTCTTTCCTTCTACCAGCTTCTTTGTGTCCTGCTATTTATAGTAAGTCCTTTGATTTCCATACTTCTGAAGCTCGGAACGATTTGAAATTTTAGGCATAGGACCCTCATGACCTTGTTAGCCTGTTCATACTGGCGTCTTGAGCTGACCTACTAAAAATAGTACATTTCTGAAGGTGGTTTACTATTTATAGCCACTGCCTGCTTCTGAGGTCTCCACAACTCCGTTTGACTTGAAATTCGAATGACGTGCTCCTCACCAGGTGACCTGCCCATTGACACTAGTGCCTGTTGCTGGTTTACTATTTTTAGCTAGTTTCTAGAACGCCTTACTATAAATAGTAAGTGCTCCGATTGCCTTCAAATTTTACCGGTGGATAGCTCGAAAGATGCTGAATGCAGTGGGATACACCGATTTCCAGAAATTCTGACTTTTTACCCCTCTTTTTGGGTCTCGAAGCTGGAAACCCTAATCTGACTTGCATGTATACCAAATGACCTCCGTTTGACCTTATTTTTGTTGCACTTCGCCCTGTTTGTGATTCTGATGCGCTGGGCAGCTGCCGGAATGGAACTGCTAAAAATAGTAAGTCTCTGAATACTGATCATCCTGCTTTGCATGTCACACCATTGCGAAGCTCTCGAAAAACCCAGAAGGAATGATTAGACATGCAAAGAAAAAACCCTGACATGCAAACCCTAAAAATAGCCTCTGAAGGTTGAATACTGAAAGTCATTATCTCACTTTGCATGTTACACCATCGCGAAGGTCTCTGAAAACCAAGAAGGAATCCCCAGACATGCACTGAAAACTCTGCATATAAACCCTAAAATTTGCTTCGGAAGCTGAACTGCTAAAAATATCAAGTTGTCCGTTTCAGCTCAAAATTTGCAGAGAAGTAGCTTGACATGTTTTGAATGCAATGTGACTATTGAAATTTCAAAAATGCTGAAGGAACACTCCGAATTGCATACTTACTAAAAATAGTAAGTTGTCGGAATCTGATGAAACTTAGCTGGGAGCCTACTGGAAGCATACTGACTGTAACGTTAGTCTCAAATTTCAATTCATTCACTTCATTTGACTTTAGATTGACCAGAGAAATACAAACCCTAATTCTCAGACTTGGCCAAAATTTCACGTTTAAGCTCACGGACGAGCACATCCCCAGAAAGGCAGACAGCAGAAAAAGACTGAAAGAGAGAGAGAAAACCAAAGCCAAAAGACCAAAATGGAGCAAAAATTAGGGGGTCCCCATCTTGAATGGGGCGATGTGTGAAAAGGTCACAACATTTGGAGACTCCACGGGAAAGTGTTGAGAAACACTTTAAGAATTGAACCTTGATTAAATCTTTCTCAAACCATCATACAAAGAAGATACTTACTCAAAAGGGGGGAAGAACCGACATTGGATCAGAACACTTTCATCCAAGACCCCGTGAGTGTGTGCATTCGTTCCATCTCTAAACCATCTTGACCTCCAGAATCGGCCGCAGCAAGTTATATAAATATCTTAACTTCAAAAGCATCCTGGACATTGCCTCGCTGCTAGTCAGGCGTCCATAGCCCCGACGAGGTTGTCGCTACAATTCTCACGAATATTGCTCCACTGCCGGCTGAGCGTCTATAGCCCCGGTGGAGTTACTCGTATGTTCCCAAAACCAATATTTCATAATATTTCTTTCATTTTTTTAATTTTCTTTCTTTCTTGCTTGTTTTTCAGATATTTCCTTTTGAGCACATTTTCTCTTTTCTTTTGATTTTCCGTCAATTCCACAATTGGCAAACAGGCAATGAAGCCTCCAATGGGTTTGAGAATTGTAGTGGTGCTGAAGCAAGATGTAAGATTTCCACCTGCCAGGACTTTTCCTAAGAAACCAAAATGACTCAGAGTGGAGATAGGTAAGGTATTTGAGATCTTTAGACTCATGTGTTAAGACACAATAATGGGTTAACCTCTCGAGACGAGTTTAATTGAAACTAGATGATGACAAGAGGAAAACAACCTTGGCTTTCTTCAAAATTGGCACAAAGTCCGGTGGAAAGAAACCACGTTGTGAAAGTAAAACCATCATCACCCCCATCGCCATGGGAAACCCCAAAATCCTTGCCCATTCCAAACCAAAACCACTTGAGTGGACAACTCAAGGGAAGAACGCCAAACCAAAACCCAAAAGGGCAAACTACAACCAAACTAAAACAAAACCGTAAAAACAAAATGTAGTGAGACACGGATGAGACGGATCAGACACTTTAATGATCGAACTTGTCGTGATCTCCTTTCTTCTCGTGGGCCTTGTCTCAATATAAGACCAAGTCAAAAATCCAGAAGGACTTGATCCTTGCTTGTTTATCAAACCATCTTTTCACCACTGCTTGGTGCTTTGCCAGATTTTCTAATGCTTCATCTCTTTTCTCTTCTAAATGCATCAACTGAGACAGTCTGGTCTGAATTTGATCCTCCCCTTCGAGATACTCTTGAATGAACTGGAAAGTGGGAATCCTCAGCTGAACTGGAAAGACAGGATTCTGTCCATAAACCAAGTGATAGGGAGACGTTCCCAGCGAACTCTTTGTCCTAATCCTGTCTGCCCATAGAGCAAACCTTAGCTACGTGTGCCAATCTTTAGGATTCTTATCCAACAGCTTCTTAATAGCATTCAATAAGTTCTTGTTTGTGGACTCTGCAAGTCCATTCCCCTGCGGATAATAGTTAGAAAAAAACTTCAACGTGATTCCATATTCAAATGCCCAATTGGAAAACTTCAGTGACGAGAAAGCCAAACCGTTGTCGCATACTATGGCATGGGGGCATCCAAATCTCGTGACAATATTCTCTTCAAGGAACCTGATGACCACATCGGTCGTGCATTGCTTTAAAGCTTGGGCCTCTGTCCACTTGGTGCAGTAATCTGTTGCTGTCAAAATGTATCTGTGCTGGCCTGAAGACGGCAGGTTGATCATTCCAATGAAATCTAATCCCCACTTTGCAAAACGCCTAACTTCAATTACTGGTTGCAAAGGCATAGCTGGATGTCTTCCTCTATTTGCTGCTGTTTGACAAACGTGACAAGCCTTTACGTGCTCATATGCATCTTTGAAAAGCGTGGGCCAATAATATCCAGCCCTTAAAATTTGATGAGCTGTGGCTAGACTACCTCCATGTCCTGTTCCAAACTTTTCGTGAAAGTGCTCCATCAATTGTTTAGCTTCTTGTTTTCCTACAAACCTCAAATAAATTCCTTCATAATTTCTTCTGTAAAGAACGGACCCTTGGAGCATGAATCTCTGACTTTTCATCCTCAAAGCTCTCCGTTGGACTGGATTCAAGTGGCAAGGGCATTTGTGATTCAACAAGTAGTAAACCGTGTCGTCATACCACTCCCCTGTAGACACTTCTTCCAACACATACGTTTGCTGTACTAATTCTGGACCAGTCATTGCGATCGTTTGAGCTAAAGCCTGTCCTCAGACCAATTTCATAGGCTGTATTTCGATATCATACTCTTGCAAAGTGGCGACCCACTTGCCTCTTCTTTCTCCTAACTCGTTTTGCATTAGCAAAGTTTTCACCGTGGCATTAGGAACAATTGCATGAACCTTGCTTCTCAAGATATAGTGTCTAAATTTCTTAACAGCCTTCACCAAAGCATAGGCTTGTTTCTCAATACTTGGATATCTTAACTCTGCTTCCTTTAAAGGTGCACTCATAAAAGCAATTGGGTGTTCATCCCTTTCTTCTGTTCTCTGTGTTAAAACTGTTGCACATGTATGCTCTGAGGCGAATGAATACAAGTAGAAAGGCACAGGATATAGAATCTATGGCACAGGAGGACCTGTTGACGTGGTTTTTGAGACTGCACCAACATAGAATAAAGTCTCCCAACGGACGCTCTATCCTCTCTTGAACAAAGTATTCAGCATGCTAAGACTGCGAGTAAGATCATGCTTTCAACTCCAAGGTTCCTTGAGTGCGAATAGGCTCAGTTTGGCTTGATGTGATATTGCTGGTATGTCAAGGGGACTTACACAATTGTTCGACAGCTAACAACAAACAGTAGACTAAGGGCTTTCGTGTGATTCAAATGATTTGGCAGGTGAGCGCAAGTTTCCTAATTCTAACCGGAAATGAACTGAATTAAAAGGGTGTAGGGCCTAAGAAGTTTATATTCTATTCTAAATGCAGGATATGTGGAGCTTTGTTTCAATAGACTTCAACCGGATTTCACCTAGCCTCCGTCGGACAGCCTCAGCAAAATCGGTGCAATCTTCAAAGGAAATAGCAAAAGATGTTCAAATTATGACTTAACATGCATACACCATCACAACGACGCATATAAGCATATAAATCACAACTGAAGTTAAACTCAAGGTAATGTCCAGTTGACCACACAAGGCGAACTTATCATCAAGAAGCCGCTAGTGGTATGGAATAAAGCGAAGCTATCTTAGTAAAACACCACACACCAAAGTAAGCTACTTGCATGAAATTAAGCTACTTGGATACGAAAGGAAGAAGAAACCTTGCTAGCATTTCATGACAAGATGAATTCCATCATCAATGAAAAGATCTATTATCATAAAATGTGTTACACAACAATCTCCTCAAAAGTTTTCAAAGGGAAAACTTTCTTTCTTCTCCAAATTATGCAAAAATGCTCTACAATGCTACACTATCTAATTCTAATGCTAATACTCTCTCAATGTCTACTGTCTACTATTCCAATGTCTAATCTAATTCTAATGAATTACAAATGAGGGGGACTCCCCCTTTTATAGCTAGCCAAGTCCCCAAAGACGGCTAGGGTTACAATTAATAGAGTGGCCAGAATCGCAAGCACCTCAAAATTCTAAATAATATACGTCTTCTAAAACCGCCAATACGAGGGAGAGTGGGTAATAAATGCCTATAATGTCCACCATCATCCTTCTAGGAAGATTCCATTTGTAGACGCATTCACACTGTTCTCGATCTTCTTTCACTTGAGGGTTTTCATCTTCGTCACTTCGAGTTATACTAAGTCTTAACACTTAGCCATTTTCTTGCAAATTTTCCTCCTTCGAGATTGAAACTCATCTTCATCGTGCTTCCACTTCAAGTCATCATGCTCTGGCCTCAACACTTCTCTTGCAAAACAAGCAAGGAGAGGGGTATTAGAATATTTCATGATATAAACTTAACTCACTCACCTGATCCTCACGCTCCAACTTTCAAGCGTTCATCGCCAACTTTGCGTTCAAGTTCATGCCTTAGACAAACTTCATCTTTGAGAAATTCATTTCACCTGCTGGAGCTCTGATAACCTCGATTTTATTCATTTCTCGCCAAGTAAACCATTCTACACAGGCATGAGGACACAGAACATCAGCCAAATCTACCTAGGGCAGCTTTTCCACCCACTGCCCGAGGATCTTACCTGAAAACACATTTTCTTCATTTCTTGCCTTAGAAAATTTTCAAATTTCCTTGTAGTTACATCAACTCCGGTGCCCACTTAAAATTCATCCCAAAATTCTCGCATAAGCCGAAGACCTTAAAATCCATTCATCATCGATAATCTTCGATACCCAGAAGAGAATTTCTTTCAGAACGCGTCGAACCCATGGGTACCCAACGAACGGGTTCATTTAATTTTCTGGAATTTTGAACCTTGGAAAAAAAAATAATTCCCTGTGAAATTTAAATCTGTTTTTCACATCTGTGAAGATTTCTTGTTGCTCTGACTTGGGAAAAATTTATCAATTTTGTGCAGCTGGCATTCACTGACTTCACCTCTGGTAATTCTGCACGCCCCAAGAAAATTCCACCACCTCTCCAGACTTAGGCATTTTTCTAAGGGAGAAAATATTTTGTGCCTTAGAAAATTTTAAATCACTTCGAAAATTTTGAAAAAATTTTTCTTAGAAAATTTTTATTTATCTATCATCTTGCCTGTGATGAGGAATTCTTTATCAACTCGCTTAGAAAATCTTCCTCGAACGCCCAACATGTATGACTCTCAATGCTTACATGTATATTTTTTTATCAGCTTCAACGCCTTAGGAAAATATTATTATTTTGCACCTCACACACTTGGGCGCATATATCATGTAGAGGGGTAATTTCACATCCACGCCTAGCATTTTCTTTTCTTTTTTGTTCACCACTTAGCAATATTTTCTCCCATCAATTTTATTTCACCATCTTCACACCTTGCATGGCGCACACAGCACATGTAGAGGAGAATAATAACCACGCCTAGGTAAGCATTTTACTTCACACTTTATTCACCCTCCATCTTACTTCATCATGAGCACATTTCTCATACTCAGGAGAATGAAGACTTTATTTCAACGCCCTCTTTGACTTTCTCCTCTTCTTGGCGCATTTGAGGGGGTGAGAGGGATGGGCGCATTTGGCATGTAGTGGAGGATGAAAACTTTCAAGCGCTATCAACAAGTGACCTTTCATCTCCCACGTTTTTGTCCTCACATGCCCCCTTTTGGGCGCATTTTGCCTATGCAGCAGGATGAACTTGTTGACCAGCTTGACTTTGCTTTATTTTTGTCTTGACTTGCCATGCTTTGGGCGCATTTAGCCTATGCTGAAGGATGAAACACTTTGACTAATTTGACCCTTTTGCTTGTTGGGCGCATTTAGCATAGGGAGGTGGATTTTTATACTTAGCATATTTTTTCTTGAACATCTTTGCTTCTTCATCAAGCAGGGCGCATTTTGCTTGGGCAGGAGGACGAGCTTTCATACTGAGAATTTTTTTATGACCTCCAGCTGAGATGGGCGCATTTTGCCCCTGATGAAGGATGAACTTTTCATGCCTTAGCCATTTTTTTCTTCATTTTTGCCAGTTCTTCCATGCCTTACTATTTATAGTAAGTTCTCTCAATTTTGCACTTCTGGAGCTCGGATCAACTTGAAATTTCAAACATAGCTTCTTCATAACCCTATCAACCTATCGACACTGCCACTTTTAGTCACCCTGCTATTTATAGCCTGTTTCTGAAGGTGACTTACTATAAATAGTAAGCTCATGTTTCTGATAGCTCCCAAGCTCTGATCGAGTTGAAATTTGAATGAGGCGATCCTCACCACGTGACCTATTGG
>VDFB02041019.1:0-21668 GCA_007258455.2 Sequoia sempervirens
TCTTAGGTGCAAGACCGGGAGACGGACCATACTTAAGGAAGTTTGGGAAGAGAGAACTTGCATATTCTATAGTAAGGGGGTGGTGGAGACGAAATGACACTTTATCTTAGAGTGCACAATTTGTGAGGATATCCGTACTCAATATGAATCAACTTGAAAGTTGGCAACCTACATGAGTTATTTGAGGAAGCAAGGATTAGCAAGACTGCTAGCTTCCTGGTCAAGATCCATAGTAGGAGCTCTAACATCAAATGGATTTTGAAGATAACTTAAGGTTGCAGTTCTTGATCCCTTAGACTGCTTGGGCTTGTGGACATCATTAAAATCTTTCATTCATGCAAAGTTGAGTAAGTACAAATTGCTTGTTTGTTCCCTTTGCATGTCGGTATTCAATGCCAACTTGCAACTCACAAGTCTTTCATTGTAGAGGTTGGTGCTAACCCACCAGTTGCAAAAGATTCAAAATGTGGCTAAGTATTAAACTATCTCCTTATATTGGCACAAGGTGTTGGCTTGCAAATCTACAAGTTTTACAAACTACAAAACAAGAGGTGCATGCCGAGAGATGTAAAAACACTAAAGTTTCTAATGCTAACAAATTTAAATGATGTCATTAATAATTTCTAAGGAGGGTTTATCCATTTCAACAAAAAAAATCAATGTTTACTTTGAATTTTGCAAATACCCAAAAACTAGGGCATAATTTCTCAAAGTGTCTAAAATCTACAATTGAAATCTTGAAATTCACAAATAAAATCTAATGAATAACTTAAACGAAGAGGAAGAAGAAGTCATTGGTGACTCAAAGAAAAAAATGCAAGGTGGCAAAATGGGTTGGCTTACTGGTTTGTAAGTTTTTCCCATTTCAATCTTTGGGGAAATCATTGCAATTTGCAATTTGGAAAGTGAACAAAATGTTGAGAATATGAACAATTTACAACTTATAAAGTGTAACTCAATAAACTTTGAAAAAATAATCTCAAAAGCTTGCTAAGCATTTGCAACTTCAAAAAATTAACTTTTCAATAAACAAATGATGACAAAATAAAACACAATTATAAAAAATTGAAACATTTACAAAAGTAATTTGCACCCCTAATAGACTGCAAGGGCCCCTAAAATTTAAATTTTTGGGGGCAGTTTGTAAACTCAAATAGTACTACCCAATAAAATAATTTAAGCTTTATGATAAAAATAAGAAAATAAATAAAATAATTATGTTTGATAAGCGAAGTGAATTTGAAACCTAGAAAATCTAGCGAGATCTACTCATGTAGTACTTGTTCTTGTATGTCTATTATTCAACTAAAAGGTGGCTTCTATTTGCCAATTCCAAACTAAGTTACTTCAAGGAAAAGTGAAGGCAATTGTTCTATAACATTCTACTTCGGGCTTTGAAAACTTCATCCTCATACAAAAGAAAACTTATAATGCTCATTCATTTATCCTAAAATAAATAAATAAATCTATTTTCACTTCTTTTCTTCATACAAAAGAAAAAATATAATTATCCATTCGTTCCATCATAACTCTTCCATGATTCTCTTCTATTTTTAATCCATGCACAACTAATTAGCGAAAATAAATAAATTAAAATTACTAATTATCCTCACCTATTTTAGAGCCCATTAATGAGTTATCATAACTCTCTCTTGACTATTATTAGTTAATGAAGATCTTTAACATTCATCTAAATAAATATCAATCATTTATTGAAGATCAAATCCTTGTTGTTCACGCCCTCAACCAAATATATAAAGATTCAACCTAATCCTTCATCAAAAAGTACACAATCTTCATAGCTTACAAAGTACACGCTTATTGTACGAATCCTTGAGTAACTACCTTCATTGTATCTCATGCAATCAACTTCAACAAAGAGACTTTTTGGTAAGGTTTTCCATGCAATTTTTTTTTTTGAATTCTCTTTAGCTCAATCTAAAATTATGTTTGATTTGGAATGAGGAATTTAGTATTGTTTTAATCTTCTTTTTATTTTTTTAATCATTGATAGACATTTTGGTATTTCTAGTGGGACCTTCTCCTTTGTCTAACCTTGTTTTTATAGCTAGGTTTGATATTTTTTTTTCCTTGTAGGGTTTTTGTAGGTTGCATGCATTTTGGGTCACTTTGACAGAAACTTGAGGTAAAAAAGAAAATATGAAGAATTCATACAACCTTTATGCATACACAATTCAAAATTTTAAATTAAAAACAAAAACAAATAAAAAAAATGTGTAAGGGTACACAAGGTACCCCATTCCCTCTGCCCCTACCATTGGCATAGGTGGTAGGTCCAGGTCCGCTTCCCCTTCCCTCCTCCTCTACTAGGGGTTTAATAAACCCACAAGAAGTTTAACCCCTAGCCAATAAACATCTCCCACCAATAATTAAAAAATCAACCACCTGTAAGACCCCACTTTGCATATGATTAATGCTAAACCTAATTTGTTGTACATTTCCGTAAATAGATGGTAAGACAATAAATAATGTGATTGGGTGACCATATTCTTGTATTTCACCTTGATATTTATTCCAATGTCACTGTCATGGAGGTGTTAGGGACTCGTAAATTGGAAATATGAATTGGAATTATAAATGGAATTGATGTGCAATTAAATCTTGTTTAGCTATCCATTTAATATGATATAAGATTGTTCTTATGATTGTATTGGTAATGTGCAAGAAAGTAGAGTGCCAATATGAAGAGGGAAAACTATTGAGTAGGTCGAATGACATCTTCTTGTGGCTACGAATTTGACCCCTTTCGAAGCTTATGAAGAAATAAAGATAATATGTTGAAATGGCGAGGGTTGATATTAAGGGATAATTTATTTTTGGGTTGTGAGGGTATTTAATTATGTGTCATGTGGGTGTAAGTGGGTTAGGGATTAGGAGCCCTTACCCAAATTTGAATTTCAGATGGGTCCTTAAATGGGATTTTAAAGAGGGTTGTTGGTCAATTTCCTTGGTTGGGATGCAAAAAGAAACCCCCTAGGGTCTATACCATAGTGGTAGGGGTCAAGTGGGCATATAATAGTGCCCCAAAGACATGATTTGACTTTTGAAAAGTCCTCATAATGGAGAAGGACAAGTTTTGAGGGGAGGACGAAATGAAAAGATGGAGGGGTTGTCCAAGTGCATGTTTCCTCTTTAATAAGGAAAAGACTCTCATTGATAGAGGTAGGTACACTTCACACCTCCCCACCCAAAAGTTGCAAGTCTTGTTGATAGAGGTTGATAGACTATATATTTTGGAGAGGAAGGAGTGGGTGTTACACACTTCTCCTTTTTGGAGAACTTTAGAGAAAATGATAGGAGGAATGAGAAGAGGAGAGGAGTCCTCTTGGGGAGAGAGAATGATCCAAATGGTTTGGATGGAGAGGAAAGAGGGATAAAAGAGTTAAAGTTGAACACCTAAAGCAAAGAGATAAGTTTTACTATTTCCATCTTCCTTTGTTTAGTTGTAGTAAGAGAGTGGTATGTATGTGTGGATTTTTTTTGAATAGGGCGAGTGAAGAGTCTTTATGTATGTAATACAAATGTTGTGCTATTTTCATTCCTTTCGTAAAAAGTTTGAAAGGACCCCATTCATCATCTTGGGGTTGAAATATTTCTTGCTTTGGGGTATGGCTAGAGCCCACGAGACTCCATGATGCCATTATGGTAGGGTGGAGAGCAAACCTTAATTAGTTGTGTGGTTTTAATTGTATTTTCTTAAAATTGTTTGTAATATGGAAAGCTAGTGTTTTACTATAACATGATAGAGAATGGTAAAGAGAAAGTCCTTGTTCACTCTATGATATTCATTTTATTTTTATGAATTGGTGGCAATAAGAAGATTTTTTAGTAAGTTTTGTATCATCGTGCATTGGAGGAAAGTGTTTAATCTATGAGATTCACAAGGCCTTGGAAGGACCTCTTATGTTTCTTGTGTAGGTTGAAATATTAAAGAAACTTGTAATTTTAGAGGCAAAACTTTGTTTTTTTTGAGTTGAGTAAAAATATATACATAAAAAATGTTTCGATGTAAAGTTATTCTTGAGGGTTGTGTTAGAATGTTACAAAGAGGTATAGTGATGCTTGAAAAGAAGATTGTGCTGTTCTATTTACGAGTTAGTATGTGTGTTACTTGGAAAACAAATAGGTTGCCTTAAATTGCAAGTGTAAAATGTATTATGCTTATATTGATTTTTTTTAAGACATCGAATATTTTTGTTGAGAAAATTTGAACTTGTAGATTTCTAAATACAAATGTGTTGTAATTTATCTAGCCTTGATTTAGTCCTTTGTGATTATGGCCATGTCGGTCATGTCAAAATAAAATGAGAACAACCTCAATATAATGCAAAGCACCACATTGCTTTTGTGCATAGTCTATCTACTTAAATGAATCTAGTTATCCTATTTTCAAAAAGGAAAGAGTAAAATATCAAAGTTTACCTTATATAAAGTGTTTTGTTAAAAAGAAAGAAAATAAGATGAAAATGTAACATTCAATATCGTTTATCCCGAATTGAAGTAAAATGAAAACCTGGAGACATGGTAGCATGTTGAATTTATTTCAGATTTAGGAAAATTGTTGTAAATGAGAAAAACTATGAAGGAGAAATGTTTTTGATATAGGTAAAAACAGGTTTTGAAGAGACCCGAAACCCTTTACAAACAAGAACAAAGCTGCAAAAAGGACAACCTACAGCCAGCCAAAAACCAACTCCCATACAAAACCCTTCAAGATTTACATTTAGAGCTACTCTTGTGGGAATAGAGAGTCATGTCAAAAGAAGGCCTAGAGAGTTTAGCTTTCTTGCCCTTAACAGTGATCTAGCCTTCTTCCATTTGCGCTGCCCTATCATGCCATGCCAACTCACTATTTTCCAGAAGGTGAATGCCTGCAGCCATAGTCTTAGAGATTTCATCATTATTCCTTTGTGTAGACACAGACTTAACTGAAAAGCCGCTAGATATGGAAGCCGTGGCGCTATCACCAGAAATGGCAACCTGAGACCTAGTCACTTGCTCATTAGGGGTAGACTTAGAAGCCCTACCATTTGGTATCCTTTTGAGGTAGACCCAAGTCTTCAAGTAATCTTCTTAACCGTAATGCTTCTTTAGATGCATTTGTACAACCTTTATATTCAGCTTCTGTAGAACAAAGAGAAGTAGATTGTTGTTTCTTACTATTCCATGAGATTGCACCTGATCCAACAAGGAAACAATAACCACAAGTGGATCTCCCATCATTGGGATCACCTCCTAAATCTGAATCAGTATAACCTTTTAAAGAAAAATCACAATTTGCATCATAAAAGAGACCAAGATTAAGAGTTCCTTTAACATATCTTAAAATTCTTTTTGCAACTTTAAAATGAGTTTGTTGTGGTTTAGACATAAATCTAGAAACCAATCCAACACTATAAGAAATATCAGGTCTAGTAAGAGTTAGATAATTTAAACTTCCTACTAATTGCCTATATAAAGTAGGATCAACAAAAGGAGTTTCCATATCAACCATTAATTTAGTTCCGAATTCACAAGGAGTAGAAACACACTTTGCATCATTCATTTTAAATCTATCTAAGAGATCTTGAGCATATTTATGTTGAGAAATAAAAATACCTTTAGGTGTTTGCCAAATTTGCATACCCAAAAAATAATGTAATAGGCCTAAATCAGTCATTTGAAATTGTTGATTGAGTTGAGACTTAACATCACTAATCAAATTGTTAGAACTAGAAGTGATAATTAAATCATCAACATATAAAATAATAATCACAATATCATCTTCACTATGTTTAATATATAAATTGGGATCATTTTTACTTCTAATGAAACCTTGAGATAAAAAGAAAGCATTGATCTTTGAATACCATTCTCTAGGAGATTGCTTTAAACCATAAATTGATTTCTTCAATTTGCAAACAAGATGTTCATTTCCTTCCTTAATGAAACCCAAAGGTTGAGACATATAAATTTCTTCATGTAAATCACCATTTAAAAATGTACTTTTAACATCCATTTGATGAATAGGCCAATGCATATGAGAAGCTAAAGCAAGAACTAATTTAATGGTTGGCATCTTAGCTACTGGAGCAAATGTTTCATTATAATCTAATCCTTCAACTTGAGAGAAGCCCCTAGCAACTAATCTAGCTTTAAACTTGCTAACTTCATTATTTGCATTAACCTTAGTTTTATACAACCATTTGCATGAAACAAGAGGTAATGGAACTAAATCCCAAGTATGATTAGCAATTAAAGTATCATATTCTTCTTGCATAGCCTTTTGCCAATGAGGTTGATCTTTAGCTTGTTCATAAGTTTGAGGATCATTTGAATTCATAATGTTAGACATCAAAGCATAATTACAATAATTTGCCTTTCTTCTTTTAGGTGGATTTTTAGCTAAATAATCCTCACTTTCTTGCAACAAATTTTTAAACCATTTTGGCATTCTTTTAGATGTAGGAGTATCATCACTAGAAGAAGAATCATGACGAGAAATTTCAACATTTTCATCATCACTATCACTATGAGTAAGAGATGCATTAGGAGGGTTAAGAGGAGTTTCAACTTGAGGAGTATCCTCCACAACAATAACTTTATTTTGAGAAGAATCAATATTATGCACTTTAGAACAATCATGAACACAATTTTCAGCAATGCATACATCTCTAGCAACTTTAACTTTGTTAGTAAGAGTATTATAAACTCTATAAGCTTTAGAATGTTCATCATAACCAACAAAAATATGATAAGAAGATTTAGCATCTAATTTTTGCCTCTTTTGTTTAGGGTTGTGAACATAAGCAATTGAACCAAAAATCCTTAAATGCTTAAGATTGGGCTTCCTACCAGACCAAGCTTCTTCAAGAGTTATATCAAGAACTTGATCCTTACTATGAAGAAAATAGATCCAAGTTCTTCTAGAAAAATCATCAACAAAAGTAAGGGCATACCTTGATCCTTGGATGGAGTTATTCTCCATGGGTCCCAAAAGGTCACTATGAACTAGGTGCAACTTATGAGTTGCCCTCCATGATTGACCATGTGGAAAGGGCTCCCTATGCATCTTACCACTCATGCATCCTATGCATACAATTTTAGATGGAACAATACTAGGCAATCCATCTACCATATTAAGCTTTTGCATTAAAGCAATATTGTTAGCATTTATATGACCTAGTCTTTCATGCCAAACATTGAAATCAATGGTAGATATTAAAGAGCATCTAGATTTAGCAAACTCATAAAATTTGAACAAATTATCATTGTCTAATTTAGCATTAGCAATGACCTTGTTTTGTTTTGGATCAATAACATAGCACATATCTTTGTAAAATTCTATTTTATAATCTTGACAAAGCTTAGCAACTGAAAGTAAGTTAGTCTTTAATTCAGGAACATATAAAACATCATGCAATTTACCATTAGGAACATTCACATCTCCAATTGCTTCTACTTTACAAGTATGATTATTAGCAAGTTGAAGAGGAACATTAGATATATCAGGTTGCATAGACTCAAAAACTTCTTTATGTGAAGTAACATGTTGAGATGCACCTGAATTAATAACCCATTCAAGAGGTTGAGAAACATTAGAACTACAAGTAAAAGCACGTCTAGATTGATTTGCATTATTTTGAAACTTATTATTATTAGGTTTATTTTGTTGTTGATTATTTTGCTTCATAGGCTTTTTCTCATTTTGCTTTTTAAAACAAGTGTTTTGCCAATGACCATCCTTATTACAATAAGTGCAATGTGGTTTCTTAGAAGAGTTAAACTTTCTAGGATCATTGCCATTATTATAATGAGGTTTGCAATTATAATGTTGTTGTTTAGAATGAGGTTTAAAATTTTGCTTATGATTAGACAAGAAAGCATGTTCATTAGACTTAAGAGTACCAAATTGAATTAACTTAGCCTCTTCTTGTCTTAATAAATCACGAAAAATATCATAAGTTAATTGAGTAGCTAAAGAAGGAATAGCTAATTGAGCATGAATATTAGTAATGAATTGCTGAAATTGTCTAGGAAGACACTTTTTAAGAATAAGATGAATTAATCTAAGATTATATAATTTAACTCCTAAACCATCCAATTGATTATTTAAAGCATCAAATTTCAATAAAAAATATCCATAGATTTAAAATCATAATACCTCAAATCTTTAAGTTGATCTTGAATTTGAATTTTTCTTGATTCATTTGTACTATCATAAATTGTTTTGAGTTTGTCCCATGCTTCATAGGCAGTTGTACATGTCCCAATGTGAACATAAAGTTCAGGTGACATGGAAATACCTATGAGGCCAAGGGCTTCTTCATTTTTGAGATTCCATTTTTCGATTTCATCTTTGGATGCAGACGAACCTGGTTTAGATTTAGGATCTGTAGCTACATCTAAAAGATGTTTAAACCGAAAAATAAAGTATATATGAGTGTTCCAAGAATGATAGTTAGAAGAATTCAACTTAATTTTAGGAATTAAAGTAGACATGATTGTAATAAAAAAATCACAACTTTATGATAAAAATAATGACTACTTTAAATATTTGCTTAAAAAAACTCTTGATTGAATTAAATCTTCAAAAAACTCTTTAAAAAACAAATAACTCCTTTAGATTTGCTATTGCAAAATAAATAATTTAAAAATAACTATGCAATTAAATAATTATACCAATTATGGATTCACAACATTATGTGAATACTAAATTAAATTAATAATAAATTTTAAATTAAAGCAATAATATTTGAAAAATTAATAAAAATACTAAATTAAAAATATATATATTTTTTAAATTAATAGATTAATATTAAAACTTAAAAAGTTATATATACAAAAACACCAATTAATTCATTCAATGAAGTTTTGGCTTCCAAGGCTACCGCGTGAAACCAGAATTGGAGAACTGAGAGCAAAACAGAGAATAAAATGAAATTGAACAAAATGTCGGTGTTTAAAATTTTGAGAATTTTGAGAACTGAATGAAGCGAACGGCGACCAGAAGCCAGAACATGTAGCCATCGCCAACTGGTAGGCTCGTTGGGTTGGGTGGGGTTATTATTATTTTGTATTTATTAGTATTAAAAAAAAAGAATTATAACATTGAATGATTTTTAAAAGAAAATAAAGTGTTCTTTTAGAAATTTAATCCATGATTTAAAAGAAAAATAATGAATTTTTGTCACCGATTTGAGTATATAGATATAAAAAAATGTAGAGGATTTTTAGAATTTTTTTGTTTTCACAGGGTGAACATGCAACTATGGAGAATTTTTATAGATTTGCGAAACAAATTAGCCTTTTTCTAAAAGAATATTTGAACTAGGTTGATCCCTAAAAAAATTAGTTTTTTCACAAAATGTAAATATGGGGATTTTTCTGATTTAGCCCTAATATTGTAAAAAATTACAAGTAAAAAATGAAATATAAACCCTTTATTTGAGGGTTTCTATTTTTTGCAAAATCTAAATATGCATGCACAAATTATAAAGATTTTTCTTATTTAAAATTGGTAATGTAAGCAAAAACTTAAATTTATACAAAATATTTGAAATCTGTAACAAATATAGAAGCACATAGATTTGAAATTTGAAAAAAAAAAAAAAAACTTAGAAATGAAATCCTGCACAAGAAAAATAGGTTAGAAGACAAAAATCAACCAAGGTTAGACACTTTTCTTTTCTTCTCCTCTTTGAGAGTGTCTCCAATGGTGTGCTTAAAAATCTGGTAAACCTTCAACAATGTAGCTCACAAAATATTAGTAATACCAAACTTTGATACCATGAAAGGAAATAGAAAAGAGAAATGGAAAGAACTAATAAATGAGCAATTGTTTGAAAGAAAGATATTACCAAATAGATTGAAGAAGCAAAACGAAGCACCACCAAAGCAAGAGAGACACAAGAATTTGTTAAGGGGAAAAAACGAGAAAAAACCCCAATATTATGAATGGAGGCAAAATGCCTAAAGAATAATACAAAGAGAGAGAGAGAGCTTTAGCCTTAGCTTGCTTGCTTGAATCTTAAAGAATGAGAGGAGAGGCACCTCAATTAGTAGAGGTGAGAAGGAGTTAGAATGTAACTCCCAACTCAATGAATGCCACCATTCATCTATGTGTGTGCAAATTGTCACCTGTTAAGGAGGTGGTTACAAATATTCCTCAATAAAGGAATTAAAAAATAAGCCATCCTCACACATGTGTGAGATGACAAAAAAAGATAAAAAACTTGTAGGGATTCCTTTGGAATATTCCTACAAGTTAATAAATAATTACAATTAAAGAATAACCTTTACCAAGTAAAGATTAATCTTCTAACAACACTGCCTTATCATGCCAAGCCAATTCACTATTTTCCAGAAGGTGAATGCTTGCAACCATAGTCTTAGAGATTTCATCATTATTCCTTCGTGCAGACACAGACTTCACTGAAAAGTCGCCAGATATGGAAGCCGTGGCGCTATCACCAGAAATGGAAGCCTGAGACCTAGTCACTTGCTCATTAGGGGTAGACTTAGCAGCCCTACCATTTGGTACATCTGGAGGGGATACTCTAAGACTCTATGAATAAGAAGCAACCACCTCAGAGTTGTTCAGATTTCTTCTCAACTATATAATGCTATTGAGAAGCACCTTTCCACCAAGTAGCCGTCTTTCCTTTTTTCTCAAATCCACATTGTGCAACAATATGCCCTATTTTAAAACATCTTCTATACCGGAAGGGAATCCCTTCATAATCCAAAGATTGGACCCAAGAGCCCTTAGAATATTTAAGTAAAACCTCAGCAGGCAACCCTTTTGAAACATCAATTTCAACCAGTATACGGGCAAAGGTGGAATATGAAGGAGAAATGATAATATTTAATCTATTCTATATATATATATATATAACCACAAGAGAACCTTTAGTATTTTTCCTATTAGGAAAAACATATTTTATTGCTAGCTAAGTAATCTGGCCATGGTTGATACAAAAGTAAATAGGGTTGTTCCTTGTTCATATATGGTGACAAAGGTTAAGCATAAACCACCATTTTATCATCATAGTGGAGTCTTAGGCGAAATATATCACTGCATCTGGTTCTTTCCTTTTGAACAATGAAGTACATATACATACACCTGTGCAATATAAATAAATAGATAAAATAGCTTCTATGAAATATTAGACATTAAAGTGGAGGAGACGTTAGGAATGTAAAACCTAGAAAATTCCTAGCAAGAGCAAATGAAGATATGCAACCAATGCAAATAAACATTACAATATACGGTGCAATGTTCAGAAAAATGGCAGTAGAAAGAGGACCTTACATAGTAGCAGGATAAACATTTGTGAAACACAAATACATTTGATATCTTTAGCAAGAAGTATCCGTGAAGGAATTACAGTCTAGGTGATGCAAACTAACACTCTCTATTGTTGCGTTCAATGCGATCGGAAGATGATAACTTAGGGCGGTTGGATGGTAATGGTGAGGGGTCAAATTTGGAAATTAAATGATCCAACCACCACAATTACAGCATAACTTTCGCCTGGGTACAATAATAGAGGATAATAAAGTTAAAAAAAAAAAGGGTCAATGTCTTTCAAATCACAATACTCTTAGAAGGACCGGGATTAAAACTTAGGCTATATCATAGGGTTTTCTTGGTCTTATCATATGGGCGTGTTTCCTCATGATTTGTTGATATTTCAGCCCACGTAGCAAATAGCTGCCACGCTACCCAACATATACAAAATTCAAAATTTCTTAATCAACGATAAGCTCATTTTCCTCCTTAAGTACCAATAGTAGCTGGAGTTTTAATGCGCCTAGTCCATGTATGTGCAATAACCATTAAAATATTAAATCATAGGTCGCTATTTATTCTGGGCTAAATACCTCGGTCCTTGTGTTTCCATCTAATACACTGCTATAAGATTTGAGTATTAGACGTATTTAATATTTAGGCAAGTTGAATCTCCCTTGGGGATTCAGTACAATGGAAAAATAATGTTGGGCGTAGAGGCTAGCTTCCAATCCCAATAACCATGAATCTTCCAATAAATTTCTCGCCAATCTCTGGGTCAGTATAACCATGGTCCATTTACCTCAGAAACATCGTAAGCTTTCATTTCATTCCAACACGTGAAGTGCAATGTTGACATATTAGCCTCATAATAATGTTTTACTTTGAACGGCTCGGTCCTACAGTGAAATCCATCCCACCATCATAATAATTTAACTTTACACACTAAAGTTAGCTCTTCACTCCTATATCAGTTTAGCCTATGGGAGGTGAGGGATGAAAAGAGAAATGGAGAAATTCATGGACATGTTGAAGCTTTTGCAATCATAGGGGTAGAGGGATGCGAGTAAGAACAACAATAACAATGGGGAGACACAATCTCCTTCACAAGGGGACGGGGATTTCCAGGTCGAGGCTCACTTTCACACCTTCCTTCCAAATCTGCTATGTGTTTACTTCCATCCTCCCTCTGCCAAAGATCGCGAACTTACAACCATTCTCAAAAACTCGGATTTCTGCTTAAAATAAATAAATAAATAAAAATCTTCTATATTACCATTCTGAATGTATAAATTATCTTCCTACACTAATCAACAATTCTTTTTTTAATTTTTTTCTATGAAACCGTCACCTGTACACTGTTCAAAACCTGCATGTTGCTCGGTGATTAAGCTCTTAGTCATGGATGCAATGAGTTGCAAAAAAAAATAAAAATGTTTAGAGTTAACTTCTTTACCGTGTATGAAAAGTATAACATGGGAGTTTTAATGTAGGTTAAAATTTATATAAAAGTTAGTAAAAGTGAAAATTGAGGGATATAGCTGTAGCTTTCAAAACAGTATGAAAGTATTAAATCCAAATTATTAATAATTGTCACTTTTATTTTAATATATATTACAACTATATAATCATTTCAGTGTAGAGTGAGGATGTTGGAAACATATTTACAAATTAATAATATTAGATAAAATTAATGGCTTAGTCGTATGAATATAATCGCTTAAGATAAATGTGATCATTAAAAGTAGTAGTCCAACAATAATATAAGGTATATTATTTAAAGCAAAAATCTTGGGGTACTAAAATTAGCATGCCCCTCTTTATCCTCGTAGTAAAGTCGGCTGGGGTTTGGGGTCTATATTCCTCGAGGTCACAGGTTCGACTCTGCTTCGTAGTGGACAAAGGCAAGGGTCAGTTATATTGTGTGCCAGTTTCTCCTCTGCTGACTTAGGGTATAGGAATGGACTTTGCCCTAAATTTTAGCCCACATGGGTAGCAGAGTTGGCTTGGGCAGTGGGTTTGCTCGCCATTGGTCTCGGGTTCGACTCCACTCTCGGGTTTAAGAGGTGGGACTTTTTGTGGGTAGGGGATCTCACCCACAGGGGACTAGTCTTGCCGCAGTACCCAAGATATAGACTATTGTATAAAAAGAAATGATCTTAAAAAAAGAAACTTTATAAGTCTAAAAAAACAACCATACATATCTAAAGAAGAAAATTATAGCTATGTTATAGCTATGTTAAAAAATACATATAAAAGATAGTGGATCATCGATTTAATAAATAAGAAACTAAATAAGGAGATTTAAATTTAGTTAAAAGTATTTTTATTAGTTAATACTTTAAAAAGGGAAGGGATTATATATAAAATATATTATAATTTAATTTAACTTATACTTATGTTCATATTCATATTTATATAAATATAAATTTATTTTAGTTTATTAATGTTAAAATTTAGTATTTTTTCAAATAAAAAGAAATTAGTTTATGTCATTTTTTTATAGAAAATTTGTTACTAATGTTTTAAATAGGTTTGTATAAATATTAAGGGGAACCATCAAATTTAATATAAATCATAACTTGATTAAAATAAAATAAATATAGGATGGTTAAACTCAAGTTCATTTTAGTGTACAAAAATTGTTGCCAAACAAACCCTAGTTTTGATTTGAGTGACGATTGATTACATCATCAGAGGCACATAGGATGTTATCATGTTACACATGGTTGGTGTATCAATCTTGTATTTCCATTAAATGTTTAAAAAAAAATGTTTGTTGTGCTTTTTTCCCTGTGTAAATTGATTGGGTAGGTTTAGTCCAAGAATCATGCAAAGTGTGTTGTTGCAACAAAAAGTTTTTTTTTTTTTTTTTTATGCCTTGTTTCTGGGAATGACATAGAATGTCTGCACTCTTGCTTTTGCTTATACCAACTTTGTTAGAATAATTAACGAAGTTATTAAATACGAATTTGAAGCATACATCAACTCTTTTAAGAATTAAGGCATTTGTGTTTAGACTCAACTCTATGGGAATGACACCTAGCCAAAAAAATGATTATTTTAACTAATGTTTTAAAAAAAAATTGTCGGGTTTTCTTTAACTAAAATTTGGAGCATGACACCACCCCCTTCGCTCAACCCAAGTGGTGTTGTCACTAGAGCCACTCCTCCATTGCCCCTGACACCAACTCTATGCTACCCTCTCCTCTTCACTCCACCCAAGTGGAACCACCCATAGCGCTTCCATATTGACACCAAACCACCACCCATGTACCACCTCCTTGGAAATGCTCCACATCCTAGGCCCGAGTGCCCCCCTTTTAAATCACAAAAAGGTCAAACTAATGTAAATTTTGCATACAAATTCAAAATTTTGTATGTTTATAGGCATTGGAAAGTTGGTTCTACCATTTTCATTATGAAATAGGCAACTTTTACATCTTCAACTTGTTGTCACGAGGATTGCACCCTAGATGCTAAGCTTGAAGCTCAACAATCCCGTGAAACATGGAAACACCTTTGAGCTTGTGGGTATGCTCATAGTGAAGGTGAATCTCCAGATTGTGGGCTAGTTCCCCTTTTGATCTCCTAGAATCTAATGACTTGTATGGGAAAAGGGAGAAAGATTAATATATGAAACTGAAGGAAACTTGAATCATAAATTATTTCTAGGAGGTTATGCACCGAAGAATACTACTATGTAGACTTATTCACAACTAATATTCTCAAAAAACTATTAACACAACTCAACTTGGGCACCTTGATCAAAAAAATAATTCATTAAAAGGCTTTGTTTAACCTTTCCTTACTAAGGAAAATAGGGTTTTCACAAATTAAGAGAAGAGATAAACTTATGAGCACAATCAATGACCTATGATAAACTACTATTGTGTACATGCATCAGTAAATGAGACAAAAATTTAAAGGTTTCTGATTTAAAACACATTAAACTTGCATCAAATCATTTAAAAGAGACAAAACACCAGAAATTGCGAAGGTAAACTCAGTTTCTATTGAATATCTTGAAGGAAACTCTACAAAACTCTAAACAAACTATTGAAAATAAAGTACTATTGTATTAAAACTGTAAAAATAATGTTGAGTTACAAGTCTTTCCAATCTCCCTGCAATGTGTAAGAGAATAAAGGAAGCAAGAACTGAGAAAAAGACTAAGTCTTTTCTCAATATATACAAAAAGTAACTCCAATAGCTAGGAGGTGGCAGAAGCAGCTAATTGGAAGTGAAAAATATCTCCAAAATCCTTCTCACAAGAAAAGATAAAAACCCATAAAAAGGGGAGTAAGAATTGATGCAATTTGAGAAAAAATAGGCTCAAATTGACTATCATCATAGGTTTGATTGAAATTGACCCCCCTTTCACTCCTCTAACTGAAATCAAAACTCAAAAACTCCACAATTCGCTCCATTATGAATTTGCATGATCTGTTCTACTTCACTTGTGTTTTCTTTCATGATTTTGGGGAAAAGGTAACTGATTGGTTAAATATTCAAGATAATTAGTTGTGATTATTTTAATATTTAACATGTGATAGTCTTCCATTTTTGCATTACATGGTAAATATTAAGGTAATCAGTAAAATATACTTTTAATATTTAATTACATTGTAGATTTTGTCTAACATTATGCAAGAAACACAAGTGAATACTCCACTAGAATATGCAATCATATTATATCCTTGAAACTTGACTCCCAAACTCATGGGCTCCTTTTGATCATTAGGTCGATTGACTTAAAAGTCAAGACCACGATTATGTTTTATGTGAAATTATTTTTTCTTAAACGATAAGACAAAAACAACTCATTAGATTAGGGCATTGGGTCAAAAGCATCAAAACCCTAATCATTCCTCATTCTTCACTTTGCACTTTGTGTGCTGCCATGCTGCTAGTAAGGATTTGAACTGGAGCTTCCTCTGTGGATTTTCCTCATGGAAAATCTATGTCGATACTGAGGCTTTTCTGGGAGTTTCATCGAGTTCTCTCTCTGCAATCAATCGTGCAAAAACTTGATAAGCTCTCCATTTTGAAGCATTTTATTGAGCTTACCACCACGGTCTACCATATTTCTCTGATGTCTTTTGATTTTGTTGATGCCCTTCTTACTTCTGGCTGCCATTGGAGAGATTGGTCTGAGTTTTCTGGAGAAAACAATAGGAAAACCTGTGGCCCTATATGTAATTTTTTACAACAAGCAAATGAGGGGAAGCCCCTATCCTTCGAATCTTGCACTCATTCTTTATTTTCTGCAAACACAGGCTCATTTAGAACTCAACAAAGGCATAATAATGGATGTATGTGTTTCCTTTTTGCATTGCGAAAGAAGTGTAGAAATTTCTGTTTGCTCCCTCCATTTGCAGGCCGCGTCCTGTATTTCTATTGCTGTGATTTTTATTTATAATGCATTTGCAAAAATATATACTCATAGTATTATGCAAAAAAAAAAAACAAAATTGGGCTTCGACCATTGTATTATCTCTGGTTTTGCTTTCCTGAAACCCCACCATGGCTTCTTCTGGTATTTACTTTGTAGCTTCTGGGAGCTCGAGGGTTTGATTGACCTACATGTAGGCCATGAGCTTTGATTTTTGTAGAAAATGTGGGTTCAAAACCTTGTATAGGCCATGGCTTTATCATAGTTAAAACAATTTGTGCATCAAAACTTGAAGCAAAATTATGGGTTTGCACTTATACACATGTAGGTTTTTACCATATACCTTGTTCATTGCTTAGTCATTTGTGAATGAGGATTGTTTCCCATGTGATGCCTTTGATGATTTATCACAGTTTGCTGCCCCCTTAAGTTTGTTACGAAGTATGGAAAATCATGCTATAATTACAAAGCTCTTTAATGTTTTAAATGTGAACTTGATTGTACCTTCCACAATCCTTGTTTAGACAGTGAAAATATCGCCATATATTTGTTTTGGAATAGTGAATATATCACTATATTCTCAAGAGAATGACAACATTGTTGTCCCTTAATGATTTCCTCAATACCTATAGTATGATCTCTGCCTTTATACTCTGTGAGGGTGACTTTTCCCTTGTGTTGCCATTCTTTGATCTCCACTGTCATTTGATTATCTTAGGGACTCTTCATTTGTTAGTTGTTGTCCTTCTTGAAAGTCTATTCACTCTTGAAACTTATCCATGTTCTTTGATATTCAAGATTGTCCTCATGGCTTCATCACTAAGTTGGTTGCTATGTCGATAGCTCTGGACCTTTGACGAAATGTTCCTTTGTGTTTTTAATAGTTATATGACTGTGCATACTTTCAAGAGTAACTTGCCTTTATATTGTGAGAGAAACAATATAAGATGATGAATGCTAATTGAATGTAAGTAAAAGGCTGCCATGAATTACATTCAATTTTATACAATGATGAAGACATACCTTTACTTCTCTCTTGTAAATGAGAGGATGCAATATGTTGGGCTCAACCCTTGTGGGAGCCCATTTTTCTCCACATACTATGATGTATAAAAAATATGAACCGTGTAATGATATTGAACATGTACTTGCATAGTCAACAAACAAGTTAGATAAAAAATAGTGAAATTCAATGTTCTTCCTGATGATTAGATCCCATTTGATGATCTAACTTGGCTTTCTGTACATATTTGATAATGGCTGAATTGAACTGATGCATCATAGTTGTAGGTTCTATGTCTGTTGATAAAAACATATGATGAGTTTTTATATCTAGAGCTCTAACAAATCTTTCAATCAATTGCAAGTGTATCTGAAGACTGGGTACGAGAGGAGCCAAAGATAAGAAAATCAAGCTGAAGATAGGAGGATCAACACTAACATTACAAGGCAATGAAGGATATGAACTCTCCTTATGTATTTTTTTCTTTGTTTCATCTTCAGATATATAACTTACTCTCTATTTTGTATCAATTCAATTTAGTCATTCCCACGGCTTGTGTGAGGCTTTTGAGCATTTCTTTGATCTTGTTGTATAAGACAACATTGTATACATTTGCATTTCAAAATGAATGAAATACAACATATTATCATGCAACTTTTGTAATCTCTTTCTGTTGTAAAATATTGCACAATAAGAACTAAAATTTATTTGAAAACTTCATATGCAAATGATAATGATTAGCATAATTCTATTGTAATACCTTTCACCTTGAAAGTAGTCAGCTATTTTAGCTCACTAAAAATGAGCTGTAGGTGAAATTTTTGGTAACATTTATGGTGATTTCTGCTGAATGCTTGCCTGCTAAGCATGCCAGAACAGTTGCCTTGATAATCCATTGGGCATGGAGTCAAATTATTCCCTCCTCAGACTCTTGAAACCATTATAACTCTGTTGTTTGGAATCATACATCAGCAAAACAAAACAAAAAACAAAATAAACATGGCTCTGTTTAGGATAGGGACAACAAATAGTGCATCTGCACTTTATTGAAAAACAAAGCAAAAATGAAAGGAAATGTGCTTAGAGCACTTATTAACTGAAAACTCTATCCTACCCTACACTACCCAGTAGTGGTAGTGCTTAGACATGACCATTCACTGGTTGTGAGAAATAACTGCCCTCCATTAATAACAAAGGATGCTTCAAATCCTTAAGATCAATCTAAAAGAGATAAGGAAATGATAAACATTTGATTAACTATTGCAACAAAATTTGGAACATCACAAAAGGCACACCTTCCTCATTTGATTGACCATCAAAGATGTTATTTTAAGGCATACAAATAAGATTAACCTGCTGCCCCTCAGTTGCAATTACATGCTTTGGCACAATCATGACTTGTTGCAATTCTATAGACTCCTCCTTGGATAAATATCTGATTGGGCACCCTTTTGAGAGGATAAAAATTGGCCTCTCATTGCTATCTTCATGCTTATACACTATTGTCTCTTCATCTTGCTGTTTAGACTACTCCATTTGCAATGTAAGATTTTCTTCCTTCTTTCTTGTTGTCTCAATTTCAATCTGATCTGAAAGAGTTGGTTCACATGAATAAAATGAAGGAATGCTTGCCTCTTTGACTTGAATAGGATGATCAAATGCTGCTGGTTCATATGATGCTAACTTATCATCTATGTTAGAACAAAAAAATTCTATGATGCCTGAAAAACATATTCTCATCTAACTCATAACTTTGCATTAAATCCAAATGAGTTTTATCATTTAGTTGTTCCATACCAAGCATAGATGCTATCATGCATGTGATATCCTCACTTTCACCAACAAATTGAGGAAGTTCATCAAACAAGTCAGAAAAATTTTGAGATCTATTTTCTATTTTCTTTACATAAACATGTTCAATTTGATCTCGTTTGCCATCTAAGATTGAAATAAAGGATTCAAGATCATTCCAAAATAGTGCTTCTTCATAATTTTCATTACTTTGTGGCATGAGAGGGCTTACCTTAGATTTAAGATCATCCTTTTCAAACACAAGTTTTGATCTACTTGCTTGTTCAATTTGGTTTTCATGCAGATCATTTTCATTAATCTCCAAAATAGGACTAACCTCTTGTTGTTTCATATGAATTGAGGCTTCAATCTCATCTTGAACTAGCAATACATCATGTTTTTCAATATCCTCTGGGTGTTCCAAATCAACTGGTAAGTCAGGTACTTGCATGCTCTCTTCATCTTGCTCAATAAAACCAGGTAATTGGTCAAACAAATAAACCAATTGTTCCTCCTCATGAGGTACCTTCTCTAGTGAAACTTGGGCATCCTATCTCTGCAAGTGAGGATCTTTAACTGGTAATCCCTGTACTCTGCTTTCATTCATCTTATAAACAACATTATAATTTTTTTCAAATGAGTCAAAATGCAAGGGGTTCAATAGCAAGTTTGATCCAACATCCTCTTCACATGTACTATGGTTACTTTGAGCTGGGAACACAGTACAAATAGCAACAAATTCCTGCTCCTCTTGTTCATTCTTTTGTTCTAATTGGTAATACTCTACAACTAAATGCAGTGGATTTATACTTCGAATCTTCTCCATGATCAATGGGTTATCTTGATCAATGGGCTTCTCTAAAACTATACAAGGTTGTACCTAATTACTAACCTCATCTTGAAAGGGCCGATCTAGAATGAAATGAGCTATCTGAATGCCATGATTTTGTGTTTGAGAAAACAAAAAGTTCATCTGTTCCTCTTTTTCCGCTAACTCCCTCTTGAGCTTTTCTTCAAACTGTATCCTTTTTGTCTCCAACTCCTACTCATGAAGGTAGGCTTGGTAATCTAGCTCCTATTGCTGCAAGTCAAGCTCGTGTTGCCTCTTGAACTCTTCTAAAAGGTTGTTCAAGTAGAGTGAGAAAAGCAACAAATCATATATTTTGAAGGTAGGAGCTTTGAAAACCATCATGAGGATAAGTTAGAGCATACACTGCATAATGAAATAGATCATGAAGAGGATTTATTCTCAACTATCATTGAATATTTTTTCTCTAACATTGTTGATAAACTTGCATCTTTCAAAGAAAAGGTTTGTGATCAACATAACCAAGTGATCAAAGAGGTTGTGGTTGAAAAAATAATTGACAAAGGAGAAGCCATAAAAAAGAATTATCAATTTATCATCTCAAATGGATTCCCAATTAGGCTTCCAGGATTGAGATTCCAAGCATACTTGATGAAGTTTTAGTAAAAGGACAACAGATCCAACTTTTCCATTCACTCCAAACCAGCGGCATGGTTGGTCATATTCAAAGGGTGAGTGAGTTTGTCTACATTCTTTATGAAGCACTGCAACAATCTATTGAGCATCTTTTTGTGCTTCATCTAGTTTCAGCTATTCATAAGCATGTAAATCAATGTTTGTTGTTAAGAAAGGGTAGCTATTTATCACAACTAGTGAATGGTCATGTCTGAGCACTAACACTATTGGTTAGTGTAGGGTAGGGTATAATTTTTAGTTAATAAGTGCCCATGGCACACTTCATTTCAGTTCTGTTCATTTTTTCAATAAAGTGCAGATGCACTATTTGTTGGCCTTGTCCTAAAAAGAGCCATGTTTAGTTTCTTTTCTCTTTTGTTCTATTGCTATATAGTTCCAAACAACTCAATTATAATGATTTCAAGAGTTTGAGGAGGGCATAATTTGACTCCATGCCCAATGGATTATCAAGGCAACTGGTCTGGCATCTTAGCAGGCAAACATTAAGTAGAAATCGCTAGAAATGTTACCAAAAATTTCACCTACAACTCATTTTGGTCAAGCTGAAACATGACTACTTTTAAGGTGAAAGGTACTTCAATTAAATTTTTCTAATCATTATCATTTGCATATGAAGTTTTCAAATGAAAATCAGTTTTTATTGTACAATATTTTACAACAGAAAGAGATTGCAAAAGTTGCA